>JAHWFO010027470.1:389551-430799 GCA_023313115.1 Rhysida immarginata
AATAATAATAATAATAATAATAATAATAATAATAATAATAATAATAAATGCATTATGTGTATTATTTACTTTAGAAAATTTAGAAAAATATCAGGACCGAGAGAAAAGGGGTTTTCACCTATAACCGTATACATTAATCATTTGTCAAATGTGGGGGAAGTAAAAATTTACAGAGGGGGGTTTCATAAATATACCTGTCATTTTTAAAATATGATCTTGTTTATTCTTAAGAGAACGGGTCCCAAAAAAGACATTTTTGGGGGATACCTTAGTTGATCAGCAAGTTGAACAAAATCACTTTTAACTGCATTACTGAAGGTGAAGAGGGAGGAGAACCCCTTTTGGTCAGAAGAAAGACCCAAATAAGAAAGTAATTTGTCATTTATCACTTTGACAGGCTATAATGGAAATAATTATAATATCCCCAAAACCAGTAGTGCTTCAGAAATAAAGGCAACAAGATTTTCAAATTCTCTTACGGAAATGTATTGTTATTTCAAAAAAAGTATATAATTTTCTAATTATATCATTTTAGAAGTTACAAAAAAGCCTCTGTAATCTATAAATTGCAGATTTAAAATAACATGCATGTAAATTTTTTATACTTTAAATGCAATGACTGAACTAAGAACACATTAAAGTAACTAAGTTTATCGTGACTAGGAGATGTAAGCGAAATAGATCCCTATCTTAATATACAAAAAACAAACAAATTGTTCACATGGGACTCATTCTGATTCCCAAGAAAAACATTTTATTATACATGAAAAAAAGAATTTTTCCCTGACACTAGTTAGAAATAGAATTTGCATATAATTGTGGTTACATAATTAATATTTACTTAGTCATTTGCTTAACTAAATAAAAATTTTTGTACGTAGCTCATTATGCTATTAAAAAAATGGGTGGATATATTATGGAGCTTATATATTATGCTTATACTTTAAATTATGAAATTTAAAAAAAAAACAAAAAACAACAACCTTTTTTTCTTTTTCTTCTAGCTCTTCTAATTTTTCTAATTCTCGACGCAATTGTAAATCAAAAACCTCTCTTGTTACTCCCAAATCAATATCTTGCTTCAATAAAACTTCAATCAAGTCCATATCCTACAAAGGAAGAAAAAAAAAAAACATGAATTCTTAGAGTATTTTAAAAAACAAACATTTATTTTACTTTATAATTTAATAGTGTACATTATTTTAGATAATCTAACCTAACCTAAAATACAATCAGAAAAAATAAACACTCAAATATGCCTAAATTAAATATATCCAAGTTACATTAAATACTTCTTGATGCTTTTCAAAGTTTTCACCAAAATATTTTTTCTGTTACATTAAAGTAAGGTGCTAACCATTTTCAAAATGAAACACAGTCACCCTTAACCACAAAACTTGTGTTCTTTAGACAATTCATCAGTAAATCATGTTTACCAAAAATCCCAAAAATAAAAACTCTGATAGATGGATGCATTTATTATGAAAATAAGCATTTAGTAAATAAAAAGCTCGTAAGATTTTTTTAATAGATTTAATGTAGATTAATAATTAACTCAAATATTACTATATAACCAAATAATTGTCGGAATTAAAACATTCACATAAACCTCAGAAATTTTGATACTGTATCTCTTAAACAGTGAAAAAATAAACCATGGGAGATTACACCACAATAATGGGAAAATGACTTCTTTATCCATAGAAAATGTATTTGTGGAAAATACTTTTTCTGGAAATAAGGTATATGTAGGTATGGTCTCAATATTTTGGTTAAGTCTTACTAATATATCTTTAAAGATAGTTTTTTTTTCTGTTGGAAATTTAATTAAACTATAATTTAAGGTTATCATAAAATACGTCCCAGTATTTACCTTTTATTAATTTCTGACACTTTCATTATCAGACATATTAAACTCTTAATTTAAAGTCTGTAAATCAGCATCATTTACAATAAATTTACAATCAGCATCTTTAAATTTATTAAAATCAATAATGTTAATTAACATTTAAAACCATTATAAACTATTTACAAAGCTTGTTTTATTTTTCTCAAAACAAATAAATTGGTTATACAAAATCTATTCTTTGATTTGAACTTTTTCTTAACAATAACATATTCTTCATATCTAACTTCAAAGAAGATTCAAGTTTCTCAAACAATGCCAAAGTCTCAAAAGAGAATTTGTATACTAATAACTTATAGTAATTGAAAATTTTAAACATATAAAATCTTTTCATGTAACAAATTTTGGGATGAAGATATAATTTTCATTCTTTTAAAAATTAAGATTTTGACAAACTCGAAGGCACTTCACAAATAAATATATATATTTTTTTAATTATTATAGTTTATACTTTTATCAAATTCACCCCCCCCCCCCCGCGGGCCATATTTATACATGTATTTAAAAATATCAAAATAGAAGGTAAACCCCCACCCATGTTGGGATTAGAGGGCATTTACTAGATTCCCATTGGTAAGTATAAAGGAATCCCACTGTCAACCCTGTGATTTATGAACTGAAGTGAAAGCCTATTAGTCGAACTATTAACTATGCCCAACAAAGCTCCTCCTCCAGAGGTGAAAATGGCCTTCAAAATGCTTAAATAGCCCCCCCGTTGTGCTTATGCTATTGGACTAAAGGAATGGGTGGAGTTTCACAGAGTTTCAATAAATGATAAAAGTATACATGAAGTATATATATACTAAATACTTATATAAACTTGCAAAACTTTTTTATTTTTATTTTCTTAGTAATTTTATCTCTGCTCTTTCAATTTAAAGAATTAAACTACAACTTGCTTTGGTAACAAACTTTTCTATTCAGAAACACCCTATCTGGTAAAATTTTATTAAAGAAAATACAGAAAGTAAGGGGAAAGTGTGTGCATTTTTTGGATTATCTTTCAATTTTTATTATCTCAAGAAAAATTTTCTTTGCCTTTAGAAATAAGTCTATTTTTTTTTATCCTTCCATATATAAATATTTTTTTATATCAGAAATGTGAGTGACACATCATAAATCTTGCCAAGATTTCAATCAACTTTCTTACCATGCACACACTTCACTTCACTGCCGATAAATCTGTCATATTTCTTAAATGGTCAGGGAGACTTCCTAGAGAAGCCATCCGCTGCTGACAGTTATTGCATCACTGACTTAGCACTGTTGGTTGGCGTTTATGTCAACCAAGAAGACAAATAGCATCGATTCTGGATGACAAACTGTTAGATAGCAGCAAACAAAAAAATTTATTGAAAGCAAACAAATTATTCTCTGCATCAAAAATGGTCAAAAAATATGGAATTCTTGCAAATTCCTAAAGAACAGCAAATTGTAACTTTTGTTAAATTTTTTATGAAATTATATAGAAAACTTTAGAGGAATTGCTTTCATGAAGTAGACTAAAACTTTATATTTGTAATATGAATCAAATTAAAGATGGTTCAGAAAGGAAAATAAATAAACAAAACAGAACTCCCAAATGCATTATATAAATTATTAAATATTACAAAAAACTTTTTTTTAAATTAATGTTTTCAAACGTTACCGAGACTACTTGACATCTTTTTCATAAAAATTTACAGAGAAGTTCCTGAACTTATTCTGATTGAATTCACGTTGAAAGAAAATATATTTTAACCTATCATTACTGTTGTTTAGTTAACTGGAATTAATCATAATATACGTAAAATATCTTCGCTTTTCTATCAACAAATTAATTAAACTTTATTTCTCTGCATAGTGTTTAAATGGAAATTAAATTTAGACATCATGTTTTGGAAATTTGGATAAAACATGTTTTCACTGATGCATGCCTGTAGGGAGAAGGGTTCCTAGAAAACTTGATGAACTTGTCTGAAATGAAGTGCTATGGTAAACAGTGAATCCATTATAAAAACATAGTGAACAAGAGAAAATACAAGAATTAAACAGGATAATAAATGCAAAGAACAAAATGAGAGAAAGAAAAATGGCATTGTTTGGGCAAGGTTGTAGAATGAAAGATACAGGGAAGACTGAAATGAAGAGAGCATTAGAAAATAAAAAAGCTGATATCTAAAATGCAGTCACATAATTTAAGAAAGTAGTAAATAATAAACTCAAACTTCTTTAATCCGGAATTCTATAAAATTGAAAACTCTCGTAAACTAAACATTTCTGTGATAGTTAAATCTGTAATTTGATCAGATTAATGTATACTATAATGAAACAGAAGAACAATTTTGGCAATATGTAGTTTTATGTTTACAAATTTTGCATAAACTCGGAACATTTAAGGATGGAGATTTTGCAATCAATGAAGCTGACAACTGTACTATATTATTTACTTAACAGGGTTATAAATCCCCAAATAGAAAACTAAACAGAAAATGTGCTGACAAACTTTGTGAATCTAAATGGATAAAGTGCTTTCTTTTTTTTTTTTTTTTTACTTCCTAGCTTTTCGTATAAAAAATAGCTTTGTATGAATTTTAAGTTTAAAAAGGAATGACAGATGGGTTTTTGTATTTATTGCATTTTGCATTTTTGAATCATGGCTAATTTTATAAGATGGAGAATTCTATAGCAGACAGGCTTTGGTCCATAAGATTCCAGAATGATGCTTTGAGTGCATGAGAAAGAAGATACAAATAATTTATTCAAATGCTACAATTTGAACAATTTTTTCCCTCTCTCGTAATAAATAGAAGTACATCTTAAAAATGTTTATTCAAATTAATTTTCTAATGCAAATTTTCTTCTTATTCAATCTGAGCTATTTTTAATAATCTAAAGAAAATGTCCTACTAATTTATTCAGTCTCAATCATTTAAATTAGTGTAAATGGAATACAGTAATGAGGATAACAATGATAAAACCATTACTGTCGAGTGCTAAGATGCAAAATTAAGCCAGAAAACTGTCATTCATGACTTAAAAGAATAACACTTTTTCATCAGTTATAAAACCATAAATAGTAAATTTTGAATATTCAAATAATGTCAATAACATTATATATTTATAATTTAAAAAATAAAATTGTATTCATATCTTTAAATAACTTTCTAATTTGATATGGAAAAAAAAAAACCTTATGAAAGTTACTTGTAACAAAAGAACAGAGATATAGGTAGTCATTAACATACACAAAGACAGATATAATACATGAATAAATTTATTCAATCTAAATCGTACATATTTATACCAATGAATATTTTCCATATTGTGTTTTTGTATTAAAACGTTTTAAAGCAAAAGTTTTATAACTTTCATTATACACGCCATGCATTTCAAAATTTCATCTTTATCAAGGCAAAAAAAATGACAGATCTTTTTTTGAACAATTTAAATTTTAATCATTTGTAACTATCTATGTTTGTATTCTTTTTCCAACATTTTTAGATCAGGATCCATATACATTTTTTGTCTTTTACGAATTTGCTTTATCTGTACAATTGTGCGATGACTGGTTATGCGACCAAGGGAAGTAAAATTATGTTATAAGTTAACTATTACTTATTGGACTTTCACTAATAATAATAATATCAGGTCCAGGGAAAAGTTTTTTCGTTTCTTCACCCTTACTTTTTGAATGGTTACAATCCTCTCATAGGATGATTTGAATAATGCAAAGTTTTTATACATTAAAGAGAAATGATTGGTCATTCTTTTGCACTTAGTTGTCTAAGTGAAAACATTCAATTTTATTTTGAAAAAACGTCTGAAATGGCACTACACCACCAATAATTCGAGCCTGCCTGTTGTATGAATTTAAGCTTGGCTATAAAGCAGCAGAGGCTGCTCGTAACATTTGTACAGCATTTGGTGATGAATCTGTCACCAACCGGACGGCACAGAACTGGTTCAAAAAATTAAGAACTGGTAATGAGCATCTTGAAGACTCTCTTGAGTGTTTGGTGGACAACAGCTGGTGTAGTCCATTATGAGCTCCAAAATCCAGGACAAACTATCACAGCAGACGTGTATGTTGATCAGCTTCAACGTACACATGAAAAAAATCAAGCAAAAACAGCCAGCTTTGGTGAACTGTAAGGCGTTCGCCGGGTCACCCAGCTTGCAACTGCTGACCGAAGGGCAACAGCGGGCCAAATCACCATGCGGTACAACCAGGGTCGAAAGTTTGAAGGCTGGCTGAACTTTAAAGACTTATTTACAAGTCTTAATCATGAAAATAGCAAACTCAGCAATATACAAAAATTTCATTATTTGCGCACCTCGCTGGCTGGCAAAGCAGCAGAGGTTGTTCAGAATCGCACGGACATGTGTCCATGACGACAATTCGGCGAATCTTGGCAGCTGCAGGCTTTGGGAGCAGGAGCCCACGACGGGTACCACTCTTGACAGCTGCACATCGTCAGCAACGCCTAGCCTGGGGCAACCAACATTGACATTGGACTGCTGAGGACTGGCGAAGGGTTGCCTGGTCCAACAAGTCACTGTTTCGGGTGTATCGGACCGATGGTCGTATCCGTGTCTGGCGCAGGCCACACGAAGCCATGGGCCCCGCTTTTCAGGTGGGGACCAGTCAGGCAGGTGGAGGCTCCATACTGGTCTGGGGTGTTTTCTTGTGGCATGCAATGGGTCCATTGGTGCATCTGACATCCACTCTGCATGCTACTTCCTACGTCGACCTGCTTGGGGACCACCTGTACCCCTTCATGAACTGTTTTTACCCTGCAGACAACAGCATCTTCCAGCAGGATAATGCACCTTCACACGGCCCTTGTGACACAGCAGTAGCTGGAGGAACATGCTACCGACTTCACGACAATGATTTGGTCTCCATGTTCCCCAGATTGCAATCCCATTGAACATTTGTGGGATGTCATTGAACAATCTGTCAAGTCGTCACCAACACAACTGGTAAATGCAGCATCGTTATGGAGTGCAGTGGAGGCAGCATAGCTTCTAGTGCCTGTGGATGTGTTCCGGGGACTGGTGACTCTCTTCCACAACGGGTCGCCGCCGTTATCCGGGCCAGAGGGGACCCACCACGTTATTAGGTAGGTGTGCCATGACTTTTCGTGAGTGAGTGTATATATGAGGGTTGGGGCATAAAAATGGCAAGTATTTTTGTCATATTTATGAGAATTTCAGCATGGCTGGAAAATGTGAAATATACACATGGAAGGACAAAGAATGGATGACATAAATGGATATTTAACAACACGCCAACATTTTGCTCCTCATGTTATGTTTCGTCATTTTGGAACATGAATAAGTTTCATGTTCCAGAATAAGTAACAAAAATCAAAATAGAAAAAAGGTTATTTTGATATATGAGCATTGTTCAACTCGGCTTATATTCATCCTTTATGACAGTTGACTAAGAACTGATTCAACATTGCTCTCTGTGCAACTACAGGAAATCACAGAGCCATCTGGTATCTTGGAAACATACTACGAATGCACGGCTTCCTTGAGACATATGACATTTTGTGATACCATGACTTATGCCCTAGCCCTCGTATATACAACAATACCATAACATAATTGAAAGAGAACACTGATCTGATAATCTGGTCAAAAGCTATGTTTAAATTAATCTACCATAAGATCTGTAACTGCTAACAAATACTGCCTCATATGAGAAGACTTTTAATCTATGATTTTTAAGATCCTTTATATACAGTAGAACCTCGATATCTTGAAAACCTCAATTTTTTATTTCTTTGGATTTTTACTATTAATTCAATGGCATTTTCACTCGTTATCTCAAAACATTTTCTCAAAAAGCCTCGCCATGTTGAATTTTGATTTCATATGCCAGCAAAATGCAGAGCATTTAAATACGTAATTTAAGTTAAAATTTTTTCATTACGAAAACTAAGAAACTTGATGTCAATAAAAATTAGATAATTTTCGTGCGTTACAAAAAAATTCGTGAAAAATTTTTTCGATCTCCTTGGCAAATCTCTGTTGCGTACGAGATGTTTGAGCATGCAAATTTTGTGCATTTGTGACTTTAGTGCTACCTCTTATACGTGGCATAACTCTACACATGTACCATTTTCTCTCCTATGGCTCTTTGTACTCTCACAGGAGGGGTTTATTGTGGAATAGAAAAAAAAAAATGTAAAGAATTATTTAGCTTGAATCTTTGTATTATTTAGGAAATAATAAATTTTCTTAAATTATTATACTATTAATAACCCAAAATCCACTGTTAATTAGGTTTAGAAATATATTAACTATAATTTCAAACAAAACAGATGAAACATTATTTTTTTTTTTAAATTTATAATATAAATTAACAAAAAAGACATAACTAAATGAATCAGCAAATGTAGAGCTTCGACTATCAATAAATTTTAATAAAATTCAATGAATCCTGCAATTCATATATTTTTAAAAATGTACATATTTTAACCACATTTTGGGCTCTTGTCCATAGGAGGGCAACACAGGATCAATTTCAATATTATACTTTCATTTAAGATCACATTGTTGTTGTCACACCATTATTTAAAATTATTATAATATTTTATCTCCTTATCTATTCCTCTTTTACCTTTTTTTGGTGTTGAGGATGTTAAATAACCACTGGATCTATTTAAAATTTAACCTAGCAGAGGATCAGCCTGATGAGGTTTTGTTTAGTCTGCCAAGCATGTTAGTAAAGGGACAAGCATACATGCCCTCAGCAGGATTCGAACTTGCAACTCATGGTCTCGAAAGCGACAAGATCTGCCCCTTAGTGCTCTCGGCCACTGAGCTGGCTATAATTCTTTCAATATCTTATATTTTATAACATTATTATTACAATTTGTTGACTTAAGTCCGTGAAATAGACATTTTATTGGTGCTATATGGTTAAAAAGAGTGTTTATTTTTGATACATTTTTATTTTAAATAATTTTGTTACTTGTTTAAGTTTTGTATTTGCTATAGTATTTAATAATAATAATAATAGTTCTTGGGTCCTTGATTAGGAATTGAACTTATTAAAGTCTTTTATCAGTTTTATGTATGTGATTTTAATATGAGATTTCTGACAATTTGATAATAAAATGGTTTTGGAGACACCAAACTCAGACCTGTTTTGGAGACAAATATAAAATAATTGCCAATTCCAAGGGGTTCAAATGAAGAAAGGGAAAAAAATTAGTGGTTAGTGAAAGTATTAAGGTCTGGATATAAAATTTCTTCTTCTTAGTAATACCATCTTCTAAAATCATTTATCATCATCATTCCAAATTTCACTCCATGAGGTGTTAATGAGTTCAGAAATATAAGCAAGTTTTTCTTAAACAGTAATTAAGTAATCATTTCTTACAGCAGTTAATTTGTCTCCAAGATTGTTTTCTTTGCTCTGCTTTAATCAAAGAAATCATTATTATATTATTCATACGAATGAAATTACCGTAGAAGAAAATAAAATGATTCATTATCAAATAATTTGAAAGTGCATATGAATAGATGAGCAAAAGATTAAAAAAATAGATGTTCTTAGTTTAATATATACTCTTTCTTATTCGCTTCCATATATGCCATACTAAAACAATCTTTTTGCAGTGACCACAAACTTTTAAAAGAATCCATGTGTCCTAATTAAATTTCTTGTCAATCACCAGTAGATTTTAAGCTGAATAAAACTGATAGAAATATATTTGAAAAATACTCTTAAGATTAAAAGATTCTATAAGACAGTATATGTTTGAGTGAATGAAATAACATTCAAGACAGAAATCGCAAGATGTACTAAAAAACAAATCCAACTATTAAATAACCTACACAAAAGTAATTTTTGAAAATACTGTATCTTGAATTTTTGTGCGTTTTCTTTTTCCTATTTTTACAGCCTTTAAATTAAGAGAAACAATATTGGATATTTTTAACTCTAATATTTTCAAAAGAACAGATTAAAAGTCTTCTCATGTGAGTCAGTGTTTGAACTTAAAAGTAAAAACCAACATAACTTCACATACATTATAGCTTTTGACCAGATTATCAGACCAATGTGTTCTTTCAATTACGTCCATGTAACTATATATATAATATATCCTTTTATAAATATTATGGTATATCAAAAATCACGCATTAAAAAAAAACAAACAACAAAAGAACAGAAAAAAAAAAAATAAATAAATAAATAAAAAAATCTGGGCTCATCATTGAAAACCAGAAAAAAAAAAGAGTGAGGGAGAAGAGTATTATGTAGTTCATTACTAAAGGCAAACCTTCTCACCATATAAAAGCAATTTATTTTTTTTACTTGATTTGTAAAGCGTAATAAAAGAAATATAAAAAAATTGTCAAAAGAAATCTGCAAAAATTTTCCTTAAGAAGGACATTATTATAAATATAAATGTCGAAATAATATTTAAAAATAACTGAGTTAAATAAAATTTTATTCAAAGGCTAACAGGATAGGAAAAAGAATGAAAACTCTTGCTTGTTGACATAACTCCAAACAAATCGAGCCACAGGTAAGAGCATGTGGTTCAAGGTCTGATTCTAAGAAACAGAAGTGAAGCTTGACAAAGCCTGCTTCTTTAGTCAAATCAAGGTGAAATAAAATCTTTAGTCAGTACTAATTTTCTAAGTAAATTTTTTTTAACACACATTATGATTCTAGTTTCCAGTATTTTCAGCATTTCATTTCTTTTATCCCTCAAAAACTATCCACTAAATAAAGAGATCAAAAATTTAGATATACTTAAATTCAAATGCACACATGCAGAAGAGATATTTTATAATCCGAACATAATCCAATAATTTTATCTTAAAAAGGAAGTAAAAAATAGATTTTATACTGTCATTAAAAAACTTCAAATCTCGTAATAATAATAACTCAGAAGAAGGTGATAAAACAATTATTTTATTAATTACTGTCATTATATTTTTTGTTTCTTTAAAAAACGTGAAAATATGTTAGCTGCCTACCTATCACAGACTAAAGATTCACTCAGTGGCCCTTCCTCATTTTGCCAATAGTCAATAAGTACTGAGCACCTCACCAGTTCAATTAACTGCTAGTCAAATTCACAACCTAGTAGTTTCAAAGAAAACTCAAAAATGACTTCACGCTTGACAGTGCCGGTCACTTAGGATATTCCATCTTTCACAAAATCCATTAGTCTCTGCCAATGTCACCCACTTATGAGTCTCCAAGGAGTGAAAGTAACCCCTTCCTCTTCCCCTTTTTCTCTGCAAAACACACATACCAGAAGGAGAGAGAGAGAGAGAGAGAGAGAGAGAGAGAGAGAGAGAGAGAGAGGAGAGAGAGCAAAGAGTAAATATGTATGGTGTGCTTACACTTATACTATTTTTCTAGATGTTAACCAAAAGCCCATAACAATGTATTCTAAATTGTAGCTAAAATTATGTATCGTTTAAGCTATTTCATAAGACTGATGAAATGATTACAATGCCATGTAATCCTGTATATGTATATAAATAACATTCAATAAATTTATCTATCCATTGTCTGCAACAATGCTATGAAAGAATGACTACATCTTTACAAAATGTAAAATGCTAGAGATAAAAAGATATAAAGTAAAATAAGACCATGCTATGCTCACTAAATTTGTAGGAATCTATCTACCAATCCTTATGTGTCCAAGTCAGATCCCAACTATTTCAAACTGCTTGGAAATTAAGAAATTATTCATGTGTTCCTTGACATCCTATTATTCTTTACAAATCACCAATTTTTGTGATGGTTAAAATGATATTGGTAGATAGAAATTTTCAGTAAGATTTAATAATTTTTATAATTATGTCAATTTAATTATAATATGTAGATTTTTTTGAGGCTTTTCAGTATGGCCATACAAACTTTATTTCAGATGCATCTTTAATTATGAGAGTAAAGGAGTGTGATGGGCCAATTAAATATTAAGTTGGGCCTTTCTCTACTACTTGAATGGAATGGTTATTTTAAACTTAAAATAGTCTAATTGAGAAAGTTTAAGAAAATATTACATCAGTAATAAACAAAAAGAAAAATTCTGCAACCTAGAATCGAAGTAGGAACCATAATTTACCGTGCCCCTATCACTTTAATCACACGAAATTATGGAGGAATTTCTCCAGTGACATCAAACATTTAATTTATTACATTAACATCATTTCTGCATTTTCTACATTGTTTTTTAAGCGTTATTGGTGCTACCCAATGTCAATTGTTAATACTGACATTTAAAATAAATAAATAATATTTGCAAGAAAATATTAAACACATTGGCATTTAAAATTTATAAATTAATGTTCTCAATCAATTTTTATATCCTAAAGAATAATATAAATTGAAACATGATGACCAACTAACTGATAAAAGATTTTACTGTCATTTTTTGCACATGCTTCTGCGTAATAAATTACTAAAAATAAACAAACATGTTTTATCATTAATTAAAAAAATGACATACATGCTGAAAAATTAACAAACATTTATATTCCCTTTCTACAGAACATTTATAAAGATATTTCAGAAATAAAAATTGACGGAAACCTAAACAAGCATCAGAAAAATTTCAGTGTATTGGAATTATCAATAACATATTAGTAAAACTGTAAAAATGTTATTTAAATCAATGGTGTAGTTATTTCTTGAAAATATTCTGAACCCAACAAAGAAATAATAAAACTTACCTAATGATCTTCAAAAAAAGTGTTGTAGAGCACAAAACTTTTGTTTCCATCTTGAACTTTTTAATGTCAAAATATTTTCTTAAAACAGTAAAGATTTAAATTATCCTTTGTATCTTTTTCTTAAAACATTAAAATTTCCAAGTACACTGTGGTTTTTCAATTAGATGTCAATTATCTTTTCCATAATTTTTTTTTTTAAACAGGAAGTATATGAAAACAAAACACTATATTTCACTGCATATTTTGCTCTTCCTTTCCCCTGTCTCGAATCAATTACCTTAAATTTTTCTTTTATCATTCTTTTGCAGGTAATATTTTTTTGTCTTCTCCTTCCCTTCAAAAAGAGCCAAATGAAAGTTTTAGCTGGAGCTTGGCACTATTTGAATGGAGAGGCAAAGCATGCTGCATCCCATAATGATGTAGATGCCACCAAGTGCATTTACTCAAACCCCATGTTTGTTAATGCTTGTGGCCTTGAGGACTTCTTGAGCAAACATCTTCAGAACTTGAAGCCTTTTTACTAGAAAAACTCCCCACAGAAAGGAGCTTGTCATTTTTCCCATCAGAGAAAAATCTCAAGAGTAACACTGCAGGTGAGTTTAAGCTGAAGATTTTCTTATTCCTTAAACCCCTGTTACCTTATTAAACAAGCACATACTAGATCCATCCTAACAGTAAAAGCTTTCCTTCTTAGTTTCATGGTCACATAATTACAACATATGACGAATTTTTTTAAATAACTTTTTTAAACTTTATAGGTTTTCAATTAAAATTTTCAATTTTTGTTATTTGGAAAAGTAACATCATCATGTGAAGTTACAATGTATAAAAAAATTAAGTGAACCTGAATTTAAAAAATAAATTCCTCAGACAGTTTACAATGGCATAAACAATAAAAAAAGTTATTTTCCCATAAGCCATCTTAAAAATCAATCAGAACAATTATCAATTCCATGACAATTAATTCTTTAAAAAAGAAGTAGGGTTTGTCACCTATGCAAACATCATTTCTAGTGCAAATGCTCAATACAAAACATTTAACATTCAAAACATTTAAAATTATATCATTTTCAAACATTTAATATATATGAAGTGCCCCCCCCCCCTCTTAATGTTTAATTCTCTTCAATTATTTTTATGTGTTGTTACAATCTGAATATGGAATAAAAAAGTGCAAAAGACAACAAATTTTCTTCATAATCATTTGCTAAGTTCCTATTAGTGGAATCATCTTCAGAGCAGTGACCATTTAGAAGATGATTTAGATGGACACAACCATAAATAAATGCTTATACGGAGAAATGTGTCATCATTTAAATATCTCTAAGCATTTCATTTATATTAAACATGATGGCAACCAATGTTATTAGAAACATCAATATAAGAATTACATGTAGTTACATTAAAAAAAAAAAAAAAAAAGTATATTCATTTTATACAATCTATAACAAACATAAATTTATTGTTTACTCAATTCAATAGAAAGGGATGATAAATTAACTTCAAGAAAAGAAGGAAAAAAAATGCTAGGATCTTATAAAAGAAAGTGCATTGACTTTTACAGAGGGAATAAAAAATAAAAAAATAAAAATCAGAATTCTGAAAATCAGATATTCAAAGAGTAGACCAGAGGTACTGTAGTTATATTCTCCATATTTTTCAGTTTGGGCTAATATTTCCTCATTTATAGGTCTGCTGAAGGTGGTCTTTATTTAACACATGTTGCTTCACTTTGGCAAAGTGGTTGTATTTTGAGCATCTAGTTATGTAAGTGAATTGTGAAATAATCTGGAGATATTTGATTTTTTCCAATATATAATAAAAATAATATACATTCTCATTAATTAATGAGAAAATTAATAGTAACAATTATAATAATATGCATAAAAATATATTTAATTCTTAAGTTTCAATAATGAAATTTTTAATCTCCATGCTTAAAGTTAGACTGTCACTTTTGGATGTAATGGTTAAATATCGATTTTATATCACATAAGATATTTTTTTTTTAATTTTCATTACAATTATATCAAATGCAATTGTTAATTTAAGCTTTATAAATTACACAAAGGTGTCTATTTTCATACATAAATTATTGTACTCCATAAATTCCCCATTTATCTACACATTATGTAAGGAAAAAAGTTAACAATGGCTTTTCTTAATTGAGGAAGAGGAGGTTATGAGAGTAAGAGAATATTTAACACCACTGATTAATATATTTTATATACTTTCTAAAATTATTCATTTAGTTATTTTTTTTAAATAGCTTTAATGCAGAAAACTTTTTACTTTATTTAAAACGAGCTTTATAGACATGGGGGAATGGAATCCTTATTCAAAGAACAAAGATGCAGGAAAACACAGGTCAAAAAAGGGCTGGGTCATTTACAATGAATGATTCAATCTCCCTCCGAAAGACATTAAAAAATATATCAATTTCATTCAACCACTAAATTTTTGTGATTCCAATACTAGTTTTTCAAATTGTGAACATTTTTTTTATAAGTTTTCATTCCTGGATCAAATTTAGCACAAATAAGAGTTTGAATGCAAGAATTTCAAAATACACAAGTGCCTGTAAAGTTTAAACACTAACAGATCATACTGTTCATATTTTAATTTTCCATTGTTTTTTTTCTCTTTAAAATAATATTTAATACATAAACCAATGTATTCAGGGATTCACGTAAAATGTTTAATTTTTATTCGTTTTATGTAAATTTATAAAAAAAAAAAATCCAACAGGTAAAAGCCTACAATGGTATTACTTGAAAGTAAAACTAAATTTTAAAAAAAATCAACTAAAATAAGCTCATCTCCAACTAAAAGATAATTTTATACAGTGGATAAAATCAATAATTTTTCTTTTATAAGTTGAATAAGCTTAGAAGAAAAAATAAGCTACAAAATAATGAAAACATAAGAGAAGTGACCATATCTAAAAATATGCAAAATCTTGTAAAAGAAGATTCTGGAAATCAACCTTTAATATCAGAAATTAAAACTGTTATTTTGCTCATAATCAACTGATGACAAATAAAAATTTTTGTTCTTTAAAAGCATTTTGTTAAACAAAGGATTCTTTAACAAGCTGTAAATAAATGATAAAGCATTGGAGACATGAATATACAAGGCGATTCAAAATGATGTCCGGCATTTCAAAATTTCACTATGCATTTTTTTTACAACATAAACTAACCAGACTGGGTTTAAAATGCAGAAAGCTCAAATATGTATTGATTCTAGTATTACAAATGTTCTATGTGACCCCCTCGAGTCACCCGGACAATGTCAAGATGATAGTCAATTTCATCCCAAACTCCTTTCAGCATGTCTGCTGTTACTAGTCCAACAGCATTACGAATTGAAAAGTTCTCCTCAACATGCGCCATACAGTGGTTTGTGGAAGTTACAGTTCATGACTAGCTTTAGGAGGTGATTTCTGCGGGTGTATATGGCCCTTATTGCTTCCACCTTTTTTTCACTCACACGTGGACTTACTGTGCTTTTGCGTTTACAAAGACATCCAGTTTCCAGAAATTGATCATACCACAGCCTCCAATTGCAGAAAGGTTAAAAATATGCAACCTGGTGGTAGAATATGGCAAATATAAATAGGAGCACTGATATCAATAAGAAGTGGGGGGGGGGGGGGTCTATGCAAACAAAAACTTTTTAAGGTTTGAAAACTGCATTGAAAAGGTTATTTTTCTATGGAACAGTAGACGAATTTAAGAAGTCAGGCACAATTTTTATTTCCCACATGGCGTCCTGTTAGAAATTTCCAACAATGGTAAGGATTATGTACCCTTGATGATACCTCATTAACTTGGTCTTGGCTATCATCATACATGTTCAAGTGCTAAGTTTTGCTTAATTGTTAAAGTAGGGAACATAAAAATCGGCAAAACTGCGGTATTTACATAATGATAAAGTGCATGTAAAATAATGACCTTGCAACATGCAAAATCGGTTCATTATAAACGTAGGTAGAACAGGTGTAATGCATTGAAGCCATATAACTAACGCAAGTTTGTTGCATATTTATTTACGGATAATATGAGCAATGGAGCAGCAGAATAGAAACACACTCAAGAGTTCTTTGGAAAAGTGGCACCAGAAATAGACAGGAGGCCAGAGAAAGGTCAGGTATACCTTTGAGAACATGTTACCAAATAATGAAGAAATTGGATTCAGGAGAAGACATCGAACACAAGGCTGGATCAGGTAGACCCAAGATACTAGAGGCTAATGATCGATGCTGTATTGCACAGCTGGCCGTTCACCATCCACAGATTTAGTAAATGTGCTCTTGCCAAACATGGCCCAACAAAATTCAATGACTGGAAACGTCTGATAGAAGAAATGTGGGACAATATGTCGTTTGCTCTGTTGGAGTCGTTTTCAATGGCATGCCCGGCAGATTGCAGGAGTGCTTGCTAAAACAAGGAGGGAAGATCAAGAAATGATTTTGTAGCACACATTGTCAAATGTTGCCGGTACATAACGATACCTTACTTGTATGGATGTCATGTTTCCTTATATTAAAACGCTTGTTTTGGTTCTTGCCAATTTTTATGCTCCCTACTTTATAAATGCATTTGTTTCATTATAAAAAAAAAGAAAAGAAAAGTAGTTCTGTAAATACATATACTCTATTTCATAAAAGGAAACCAACAAAATGAACCAATCAGAACACACACTCGATTGGTTGCTTATCACTTAGTTATTCAGTTTATTGCACTTTATCTCTCATGCATGTCGATTAAGTTAACAGACGGAATTTTCATTAAAACATTTTTATTTCCATATATGAGATAAATAAAATTAAATAATCTACAAATTTTAGATGATCTTATGAAAATAAAAAAAAATAAAAAAATTATTTTTAATGCTGTAGAAAATTCTGTTCTGAAATGTCTGTAATACAAAACATTAATGCATCACTAGTGCTTCCTTCCGATTGGTTTCTACTCTGACCCTAATTAAGGTCAACGATCTTCTTTTATGAAAAAGAGTATAGTTAAATATAGAACAGCTGAATCATCTAAATATGCAAATACTAGGAGCACATAAACATACTGTGAGGTTGACCATGGCTATAAATAAAGCCCAGTGATATCACAGTCAGTTGCTGGAAAAGATTTTGCATTGAATATGCCAGAAACATTGATTGATTTTGGAGAGCTTTATCAAAATCCAACATTTGTATTTAGTCATTATGAAAATCTGTAAAATCATAGGATTAAGCCATTTGAGAGCAAGAATCAGTAATGTACTCAATAAAAACAAGAACACCACAACACCGGCAATGTTGGACGAACCAGGTCCTTCCAGAGAAAGATGACTCACTGCATCTGCATAAATGCCTAAGATAGTAGCAAAAGTCGAGTGTTTTACCTTGGGAGAAAATCCAAAAACACAAGAGTCAGTTGCTAGACATGTAAAAGTCTTCCAGAAAATAGTGCACAACATTATTGCTAAAAATTTTTAAATATCTACCCTGTATGGACAGCACATAACCCACATATGGATTCATCAAGACAAAGCTACTAAATACCAAGCATCTCAAACTCAACAGCCACCTATGAAACACTGGCACAGGAAAAGGACCATAGGGCAATTTCATTTTAAGACTTCTGAAAAATCACTGGCACAGAAAAGGACCTTCCTTAAAATTAAATTCTTAAAACAGGGCCTACAAAGTATCTGATAAATGACCACATACATGGAGCAATGAATCTGTGGAAAACTTGTTGTAAGGTAGGGAGAAGAATGACATGAATGCCTTGCAGCATTGCTCCTGAAATGGAACTGCAAAGAGGGCAATTGTTCACAACCAGATTTCAGATGGAACACTATCATACACTACATGATCAAGGAGTTGGGACATCCCTGTGAACACCTGGGGTGTTTCTCGTGGACTGGACTGGGCCCGCTCATCAAAGTGGACGGAAACCTCAATGCTGATGGCTACAGGACCATTCTGGTCACTTCCAGCGCCGTGGGAACACTTCAGTGACGGGCCGTTCCTCTTCCAGCATGACAATGTGCCTTGCCACAAAGCAAGATCCATATCCGACTGGTTTGACGGGATGCGGGTTGAAGAACTGGATTGGCCCACCCAGAGTCCTGATCTCAACCCCATCGAACATCTTTGGGACGAATTGTAACGACGTGTGAGATCCAGGATGGTTTGCCCTACATCTGTCCAGGAACTGACCACGACACTCCTCGAGGAATGGAAGTCAATACCTGTGGACACATAACAGTAAACTTGTGGACAGTATGCCATGTAGGGTGGAGGCAGTGATAGCAGCTGGGGTGATCCTACACACTACTGATTGAAGCTTTTTGCGGCTTTACGGTAGAGCAACAGGTGTCCCAACTCCTTTGATCATATAGTGTAGATAGTACAGAGGGTTTTCATACACTTCAACAGTTCAAAAGCATTGAGTTTTAATTTGCTAAACCCTTTTAAGTTCAGAAATGTTGTCATATTGTTTATAAAAGAGCAATAGGCAGATGAAATATTGTCAATGTCATCACAGATTTTGCTAAAAATATTGAAGAAAAATAATTTTGTAGAACTTCATGAATAAACAGCCTCACAGATTCATGTATTACTTACTTTATTATTTTGTGGAATGTTGCATTGAAATTTAATTTTTACCTTTCAGAAAATAAACATGATACTTACTAATTTATCAAAAATTTTTACTTTTTGCTAAACAGTTATTCAAGAAAGGGGGGGGGGGACTCTAGCCATATCACTGAACCAATATAAGCTTTCCCTCCTCACTTTTTATCATCAAATTTAACAAAGAAACATTAATAATACAGGTGTTGTGAATTCTGTTTCTTAAAATACTTATATAAAAGCAACAACAATTAAATTATTTTTTGTTTTTGCTAATTACATATGTTTGAATAATAATCTTTTTCAAAAATACATACTCTGTTAAATCTCATTTTGTTTCTTTTAAATATATTTTCAGTATTTTTTGTCACAAAATTATTTTCCAAACATATATTAATTCCACTATAATTTTATGTTATTTACACTATCATATTCTCCTATTGATAACCAGAAATCCAGGGGGGGAAAATCAGGGAGCTTCCAAATTACATTTTGGATCTGTGACCCTGGAATAAAGAATTTTACAGAAAACAGAATTCCCTAAATCCTCTGCTAGATTTAAACCATGATCTGGGCTCAAATAAAATATTTATGTAGTTGCTGATGACTCAATAATATATTTATTTAATTTCAAATTCTAATAGGCCAGTAGCAAATTCAGAACCCAACACTAATATATTATTACAAAGTAGTATTACCTCAAGTAGAAATAAATTCCCTAATTACCTGTTAGGCTTATCTACATGGCAAGCATTACCACTGGTGCATTACTGGTTTTTGGACAAACATCAGTTATAGAACAGCAATGATTGAACTTTGTCTTTGCGTGTGCTGATAATGTCCACACACAAGCAGTTAACTTTGGCACGATTTGTTTCTGCACAGAAAATGTGCCTTCACAAGATGCATAGACACAGCAAACACTAGAAACAGCTTCAAGTGTTATAAAGATGTAGGGCAAAGTTCAATGTAGTCAGTAGTAAAGCACAAAATACATCACTGAAAGATCTTGGATGTTTTCTAGTAAACTGATAATTTTAAATCATTCCACTCACTGAGAATTTGTTCATCAAAATTCCCTGGAATCTCAGCTTTTCTTTGTAGAAAGTCCTGCAGCTTTTGTAATTCTACCACTCCACTCTTGTCAAATGACTACACATGTAATAGCCAAATAACTAACACAAAGAACATTTTAGTAGCATTTGTCTACAAGGCTACTGGCTTTGTCGAGCCCTGCATGACCAATCATTGCAATACCAGATCAGCAGTCTGCATTCTTAACAGCCAGGAATGAAAACACTGTCAACACAAAATTTATTTACTGATGTCTAGATTATTTTTTTAAATTTAATCTTACTCCTCAATTGGAGTAAAAGAATAAGTGATATAGTTTCCTCTTAATAATAATTACCATTCTCCTCAGATAAATCTGAGACTTTAGCAAGCAACAAAAATTATAAGAAATTTATAAATAAGAACTGGAGTTAATACTCCAACATGAAAGACAGAAGGAAAAATTCCATGACCTGAATTAGAACCACAAATATCCAGCTTGTTGTCTCTATCATTTATTAAAAGTAACTATAAAAAGTTATTATTTAGAAATCATGTTATAAACTGCAAATTCAGAAACAAAAGATTTCTAATTTCATCACATTGAGTTACTTTATATAATTGCTTACTTTGCTATTTAGAAATAAAAATATTAAAATTTATAATAATCTTATAAAAAATATCATTCTTTTATTTAATAACGTCAATTAAAAGTTAAAATAAAAACAAATTTAAATTACAAAAAGAAAAGGATTTTAGAAACAAATTCCCATAACTTTATTTCAGGGAAATTTTTTTGAAGTGGAAAACAATAAATATTTAACGCAAGTTGTCATCAATTCTTTATTATGTATCGAAAGGTGCTTTATGCTATTACTGGGGGGAGGGGCCCCCCACATGTCGGTCTGTCCATCTGTGACATAGCAAAAATAAATTGGAATGGCAAAATGGTAGATTCGCACAGGCCTACCACGAGATGATGAAACGGATTCAAAAAAGAAAATTGTATTTTTAAAAAGAGGAAGCTGTTCATGTCAAATTTATTGAGTTTGGGGCATTGAAATGAATGCTTCTGCCATTTCTTCATTTTTAGAAAAAAAAATTAATTTCTCTAAAAAGGCTTAGCCCATTTCCAAAAAAAATACATCAATGCATTGTTTAAGGACCCCTTTAAATATGAATTCATTAAAAAGATAAATAAATAAATAAAAAATCAATAAATTGAGGTGGGGAGGTCTTGGGAGATAGTTAATAACTCCAAATCGGCTCAACACAGCCAAACAAGTCATTCACACAAAAAAAAAAAAAAAAAAAAAAAAATTGCCTTTATGAGAGGAGTCCGTACATGTCAAGTTTATTGAGTTTGAATCGCTGGTTTGAATGCTACAGCCATTTTTTATTTTTAGAAAAAATTTAATATCTCTGAAAAGGCTTACCTAATTCACATAAAAATAGCGCTAAGGCACAATTTAAGGTACCCTCTAAATAGATATATTTTTTATTTGCTTCTGCTATTTGTCGTTTCAGAGGAGTTAGCTGCACAAAATTGGTCACATACATACATACAGAAATTTTTTTTTCAAAATTTCAACATATCTTTTCGAATCGTGAGTCTTTTAAGTCGATTTCAGCAAAAAAAAAAAAAGTTTCTGAAATGAACACATAGGCCTTCGCTCTTAGAGAGTGGCAGGCCAATACATCAAACAAACTCATAATGACAAACTTATAAGCGAATATAACGAACATTAAATAAATATAGTTCAAAGATTGTCAAAATTGGTTCAATGCCATACGTTCTAAGGTCACCATTATGATACCATTGGGAATTTTCAATGCTAAGATACGGCATTAAATATATCAAACAATCTTAATGGCTCAATATGAATAAATAAGAGTAATTAATAAGTTCGAATAAGGTCAAATTGATTCTGTGGTATCTGAGCTAATAATACCCTGGGAAATTTTCAATGCTAAAATTGTGCCATGTAATACATCAAACAACTTGTAACAACGTCTTATGAAGGAATAAATAAGAGTAATAAGTTAGAATATGATACCATAATTTGATTCAGTGGTACCTGAAATAATGATACAATAATAGTACCATGGGAAATTATCAATGCTATTTCATGCAATATATCAAACAACTTGTAACGACATGTCATGAATATTCGAGTAATTATTAAGTTCAAATATGGTTGAATTTGATTCAGTGCTACCTCTTCTAATGATAAAGTATGATGCTATGAGAAATTTCAATGCTAAGATATGGAATGTAATATATCATACAACTCGAAACGATGTGTCATGAATATGAATGATGAACGTATAAGTAATAAGTTCGAAGATGGTCGAATGTGATTCAATGAAACCAGTTTTAAGGTCTTCAAAAAGGATTCAAAAATTTTGGAAATTTGTTTCAAATGGTTTATGTGATGGCAACTAGTTTATTTCCATATTTGGTTATGTCATTCCTTAATAATTTATTTATTATAACCTGGCAGTTTTAAGAAAATTAGCTTTAGTGTCATGCTGTTGTCGCCGGACGGCGAGACTGGTATTAAAAATAGGAAAGGTTAGTGCTTATACAAGTAACAAAAGTGATTTGTTTGTGAAGCTATGGGTAAACAATGCGATTAGACAGACTTTGAATGTGGGATGATTGTAAGGGCTTGGAGCCATGGAGCAACTATCAGCAAAACCACTACATTTGTGAAATGTTCAAGAGCAGCTCTTGTTTAATAAGGCCTTACATTACATTATGACGGAAGAAATCTTTCCAACTGGTTTTGCCATTTATTCCTGGCTTCATCAGGGCAAATGAAGAGGAGAATTTTACATGCTACTTATTGCACAGAACAAAGGAGTTATCTCCCGTTATATCAGTATTTGTTCGACTGTATATTTTTGACTTTAACAAATACTGAGAGTCGTAAAATTCATAAAATTAGGGTTCTCTGTACTGTCTTTTTTAATAATGTTAATTGTTGTATTGCAGTACATTGTGTCGGAATTTAGCGATCCCGACCGGTTTCGCCTTTCTTTCCCGGCTTTTTCATACTTATTATGTTCTTGAAGACTATAAATATCGAGGCATGTTATTCTCAAATGTACCCTTGAAAAAAGCCGGGAAAGAAAGGCGAAACCGGTCGGATCGCTAAATTCCGACAGAAAATACTGAGAGGATGATAGGAATGCATCAACCAAGAGAAACTTTTCAAGCATTGCTCTTTGCCATACATTCAGAAATAAAAATAATAGTGGTCAAATTCCTTCCATATTCACACTAGCAGGTCACCCATCACCAATTCAACAAAAGTTGCAGTTGAATTTTTCATCCATGACGGTGGATCCATGAGTTAAGGGGCCAGCAGTGGTGCAGTAAATCATCAATTGCCGTAGCTTACCATTGTATCCGTTCCGTCTATCACAAACCCATCTAGCACTGTCTTACAGAGATTTCACATTTCATTTATTTGATGTGTGCTTACATCATACCACATACGTCGAAATATCTCCATTGTATACACAAACTGAAGACGACAACATTTGAAAATGGATGAATCATTTTGAATAACAGTGCTTTCTTATGATGCATTTTTACCACGAGATAACAAGGAAAGCACAGAATATTATCACGTCAATCAAGAGTTATGTATTCTAATAGCAATGCTATTAAATACCCACTGGATTTCAATTATAAACTTATATGAATTAATTAAATTTGTTATAGTCACACTATCTACTACTAAAATGAGTGAAACAAAAGAGAAAAAACTTTCCGCAGAAGAAAATCATTTCACAATTACTTATGACAGACACTCACAATAGATGCTTTTGAATTAAAGATGGAGATTCCATTACAAGCAAATGATAAGGAAAATTCCAACCATAATTTCATCCTATTTAATATTATTCAAGGGTAATAAAGCATACAGGGTGTCCCAGAATACCATGCCCAAAGTTCTTAGGAAGGCAGAGAAGATACAGATGCATACTTTTTGTCAATATAACTCAAAGTCAAAAATGACGCCATGACCAGCTATGGCACATTCTTTGTAAGATGATAAGGATTGAGGAGCTACAATTATGCAAATTATGGAATGAATCCTTATTTGTACAATATTTGTAGAACTTATGGCACATAGGACGGCAGTCAATGCCAAGCATTGTAAATATGCAGAACAACGCTAATGAAGAACAGGCCAACATTCGTCTGATGCATGAGCTAGGCTGTATCATGAAAAATAACCCAACATGCATGTGCCACACTAAGAAATATTGGCAAGTGTGCATCAGCGACTTCATGAAATGAGATCTTTCTCTGAGAATATGTGCAACACACGGTGATGTGTTGTGCACCTATCAGCTGTGGAAGATTTATACTGTAACAGGCTGCAGCAATCCAACAACAAAACATACATGCTGTTGCACACTCCCTTAATATGCACCACAATCACATATGAAAACTTGATGCATCCTGTACATCGGCAAAAGGTCCATGTAATGAAAATTGGTGGCTACCCTATTCGTAAAGCGTTTGCACTATGGTATTTTCAGCAGAATCAAGTCAACCCAACATTCTTAAGACATATTCTGTTCGCTGACAAAGCCTCATTTACACAAGGATGCTTCAACAACCTACATGCTGCAGTATTAAAGTTCGGGCTGGAATTGTGCATAAAAACTGATTTTTAAAGTAACAGACTTCGAAACAAATGGGTAGTCATGCAAGTCCCATTAATTGGCCAACTAGATCACCTGACTTAATGTTCAATGACTTTTTCCTATCGGCCATATGAAGAGTGCGATATATGAAACCCCAGTCAAGTCACAGGAAGACCAGCTGCTGCAGTGGACGTTTGTAGAGAAGCCCGGGATCATTGAATACATAAATCGTTCAATATTTATGCATTATGAGGCTTGCATTTTTGGTGGTCATCATTTCAAGCACATCCTCTAATGTAAACTCAATGATTCTCTGATGTTAAAGCTATCCAGGCTAGATAAAAATTGTGAAACGGATACTATGTCCCTTCAGTTGTGGTAGTCGACGTCCCCTTACAATCAGTAAACTGTCATTTTCAGCTGGTTGGGTTTTTTTTCAACTATGGGTTTACTGATGAAAAATGCTCATCTGTATCCTCTCAATTTCCCCTGGGCATGGAGTTCTGATACACCCTGTATATCAACTGATTTTTATCAAGTGGATGGATGGAAAATATACCTGAGCAAATAAAAATTAAAAGCAATTATCAGGCCAGATGGTCCCTAAAATCAACCAGGCATTACGCCCCTTTAAAAGGGCCTGGGAAGAGCACTGCTGTTGAATTGTCATCCCCGACAGAATTTTTCTTGACATAGTCCAATAGCCCTTATTGTTGGGCTAGTGTCACAATGTGTGCTGCAATGCTGTTCAAGGTATCAAAACTGCTTCGCACCTCCATATCATAGAAGAGACACTGCATCAGAGCATGTGTTTTTCGTATGTATAGGTTGGCACTGAGCCAATGGACACTTTTCAAATGGTCATAAAAAATGGTATGCAAAACAAAAACACCATCACTATTTGATAGACCAAAATATGCCATTTATTCTATAAATTTCCAAAAATTATTTTTTTTAAATACTTCAGGAAGATGACCTTCGAACATTCTTGCAGGTGTTGCTGGAAGTTGTGGTACAGTGGTCCGATATGTTTCAAATTTGGAATCCTTTCAATGTTGGAAATTATTTATGTTGCATACTTTGCTGCACCAAATTTATGATGGCTTGGCATTGAATCCGAAGTTCACTTTCAACAAAATGGGGCAACAGCCCACACCACACGAAAAAGCATGGTTGCTGTTTGTCGCATGTTCTGATGTGTTATTTCTTGTTTGAGAGATATCGCCTGGCCTGCTCAGTCAAATGATCTTACTGTTCCAGATTTCTTTCTCTGGGGTTTCTTGAAAGAACATGTGTTCCATAGATGATTCCTGGACTCAGACAAGCCCCAGATTTGACCCCCATGGATTTCTTTGCGTGGGGTTTTATCAAGTCCAAGGTGTACCAGGTCAGGATTACGCACCATTGCACAGCTGAAACAACGGATTACAGCCGCGGTGGAGGACATTACACCGCAATGTTGCGCAATGTTTTCCGGGCCACGGTGGAACTCTGAGAGCTGTACCGGGATGTGCAAGGGGGACACATTGAAATTTACTAAGAATGTACTCTGGTATGATATCTGGTTGATGCATACTGCAATTGCTGCAATAAAACGGAGTTTTCACTAAAATCCCCGCATTGTATGGAGAGGAAAAAAGCAAAGTTTGGGTGCATCAAGACAAGGCCTCCAGCTATACCTCAACTATCGACCATTTAATTTATGTTGGAATTGGAATATTATTTGAAAAAAAGGAAGGAAAAATTTTACAAAAAAAAAATTAAAATGTTTGACTACTCCAGTTTAGCCATTTAGTAAGACGCCAGGGACCAAAATTAAAGAAAAATAAAAAAAACCCTTTAAAATGGATAAAAGAAAATTTAGAATTGCATTGAAAGTTACGGCCATTCATAAAGCTCTACGGAGCCTAATGTACGACAACTTCCAAAACGGCTTAAACAATGCATCGATTCAAGTGGAGGCCATCTTTTTTGATGTAATTTTCAAAATATAGACTTGAAATTTTTGTAAAATAAATTGCATATTTTGGTCTCTTGAAAATTGTTGTTCATTTGTTTTGTTTTGCATACCATTTTTTTATGGCACTTAAAATGTGTCAGTCAGCTCTGCACCATCCTGTATTTTGAATTTGAAATATTCATACTTCAACTAAGTCATTATTTGTCAGTCATCTTTAGTTTAAACAAAATTAAATGTAACCACGGAGTTTACCTCTAAGTGAGAAATATTAAAAAATGCATATGGAAAGAATACAAAACTTGTATCACAACATACACAAAATAGTATTCTAATAACACACCCATTCGTCATTTACGTAACGCCAATGACTGTAAGTGTTGAAAAAGAGTAATCAGGATACTATACTCTCTCTCACTATATGAAAAAAGCTGCAAGGCACTACTTTTTCACCTCCACCCCGTAAAGTAGTCTCCGACTGCGCACTCGTATTGCTCAAAAACATAAAGCACTGTTTCAGTTTCATTTTAGCCACTATGGTTTCAGTTTCTTTTTTATTGGCTGTACGTTGATCTGAATGAGATGACAATTGGTAATGTGGCTTTCCCAGACTGCCTTGCAGCTTTTTTCATATAGTGAGATGGACTTTACATCTCATTTACCTAATACCATAACTTCACATAAAATGACAGGGAGGGGGATATATCAGAGTTAATTTTACATTAAGGGGAGGAGAGAAAAATACCAACAGCTAAGTGAAAATATCATAATTTCTAAAGTCCCATTAAAACAACCACACAACAACTGAGTTTCATTTTAGACTCCTAAGATAATTAGGAAGCTTTGAAAGCGCTGAATATGATGAATTTATTTTGTGCAAATTATTTACTGTAAAAGCTCAATTTCAGTCTTGGGGCATAAATTAAAGCCAGTCTCGATTTAAAGCCAGGTATTTATCTAAAAATTTCGGCTAAAAGCCTGTCTCTAATAAAGGCCTGCTCTTGGGGCAAAATTGTCCCCACTCTCCGATTGGCAAATGATTTTATACAAACATTTCCCGAATGATTCTTGTGCTCATTTGTTCCACTTAGTATAACAGGTTGTGCCCAGTAAATGCCCATCGGTATTGGGTGGAATAATTTTTAAATTCATGCTTGTAAAAGAATTGGGTAAGCCCATACGTTGGAATCACCAATTGAGTTAAGAATTGGGTAAGCAACAATATTTTTGTAAAATTATGCAATACTCCCAACCATCTCGGAAATAGTACACAAAGTACCCACTATTTATGGAAACATGGTAGGTACGCTTGAAGCTTCGAGCATAGAAATAGAAGTTTTAAAGACTAACCAAGATGGATTCTGGGAAAAGAAATTGTAAACTTTAAACTATAAAAGCCATACAGTATGCCTAGGAAAATAGTGGAGAACTTTATAACAATGAAGCAGCCATGTCCAGCAATTCTGAAACAGAAGACAATATATCTACTAGCAAATTTCTGTAGTTTAAGATGTAAATTTTGTTTTTATAATATTCTTTTTTCACTAAATTACATGTCAAAATTTAGTAGTATTTTTTTGGGAATTGCTCTTAATGCCTGTGTCGATTAATGGTCGGGAATCAAGACTATTTTTTCAAATAGAAGTCTGGGAGTCAAATTGAGCTCTTACGGTATGCAGTAATGTACATGGCACCAAAAATGCTTTATGCTTTATAAATGACTATGCTTTAGAAATTAGGTGACTATGGAGTTATATTCAACTGTAATAATTAATTAGAAAAGCTGGGTAATCCCTAATATTTCCGGCAGGATGCTTTTTGTAACATGAAAATGAATGTTTAAACCGTAACTGTTGATAGGTAGGTGCCTGGTACCCAATACTCCTTACCTGTTATGAAGTGAATTATTAAATTATTATTGGGCTTTCTTTTAATCGTTTATTTAATTGTCTCATTTTTTCTTGTAGAAACAGCCCTGAATATTCTTTTCTTTAGTCAAGTGGAAAGATCCAGGAGGACGAGGACAGAGGGAGGGTCAAAATAAAGCATGACAGTGCTAAAATTTTTGGAAATGTTTTATATAGATGAGGGATTAAAAAGAAAAAAAGTAGTTTATTTTTTTAGAAAATTACTTTGGCTCTTTTTTTTTTTTTCTTTTTAGTAAAGCTGACATATTTAAATAATTCATTTTAGAAGACTATTTGGTTTAAGAAAATGACAGCTTATATCCATACTACCTCTTCAGTTAAACCTGAGTAATCTGAAGGAGTCCCATCTGTTGAGCACTCCTCCCCATTCGACTGGGTCTCCTCATCACCCCCACTGGATGGTTGTTGGAGGAGGAGGAGGTGGCTGCCATCGTCATCATCATGGTCGTCAGCTGATTGCTCTTGTTGTTGCTGCTGCTCTTGCTGGTAGTGGTCTTGGAGTGTGGGCCCACTGTTATTCCTTTCAGCCTCCGGTGCAGGAGGATCGTTTGAATGGGTATCATTTGAATGCGACGTCTGTTCTTGTTCGTTGAGCAAATATGTGGTAATTTCTCTATTAAATTCATAATGATTATACCTTCCTAAAGAGTTGAGTTCATAAAAGATGGATTGCTGATTTAATATCATGGAGTCAATGCTCTTCGGATGGATGTACTCGTTTAGTCTGTTATGGAAATTATGAAAATTTTGCGTATATGCCGAACTGGTGCCCAACATGATCTCTTGGTATTCCGTGGATCGAAAGCGGCTAAGTCCCAGCAACGACTCGTAGTCGACCCGTAGAAGACTCAGCACCAAAGCCAGCTGAAAGAGTTCGTCACCGTGCATCTTTTTCAAGCAAAACATTGTGAACTTATTTTTTTATAAAACAATCTAGAACACTGTTTATAATTATACTAGTCTCAAGAGCTGTGGCGAGGTGTCATAAGCTTATCTTACAATTCATTGTCTTTGTAAACTGGTACTCGTAAACTGGTACTGGTGCTGCTCAAAAGTTTGTTAAGTTGCTCGCAATCGGGCCGCTTTCTATGTCGATCATGCTCATAGTAACAACGAAAATAAATTTAAGGAGAAATTACGACAGAACGGTCCCATTGGCTCGGATACAGTCAGCTTAGGTAACTACTGTAAAAGCGATGTATCGTTTATTCACCTCTTAAAACAAAGACCGTCGTCGCAGGTATTGCGTATAATCGAAATATACTTAAAAGATTAGGCTTATTACTTATGCGGCGTCGAACAAAACATCACTCTTCTCTGGATTTGAGAAAAAGAAGGAGTCTAGATGGAATTTCCGACAATGACAAAACTACTACAGCAAATTCTAAATCGCTGCGATCTATGAGAAAAGGATTTCGAGAATTTTTTTTTATACTTAAGTAACAAAACTTGACTGACTCTTGTGTAGCGTTGGATTATGCGCATTTCGTTTTAGTGAGTAAACCGGAAGTTGAATCGTCATGATGCAATTCAATAACAAAAGAGCATCAACAAAACTTCGGGAATAGCGATTCGAGCCACAGAGCGAAAGAAAAAAAACAAACAAAGACTTAAGGTAAGATATTTTTTGTCTCAACTTATTGAAAACAATTGACTGTATCAAGTTGTTTTGATTGTATAAAAAATATTCTTCCATTTCCAAATGTTCTTGTTCAAAACGCATGCTGTTTGCCACACCCACCCACACTATACATTTTATTTTAGTAAGCCTATTTTGCTTGGTATTTGTCAAGTCTTGCTTAAAAATAATTAATTAATGATGAAGGTATTACTTATTATAAATGGGATTTTGATAATTTCTAATGCGATTGCTTTATTCAAAAGTAAATAAGGATGTTACGAGTGAAGTTGACTTTGCTCTCGAGCAAGGATCACATTTAATCCCCTCGATTGAGAAATCTAATTCGTAATGATATGTATAAAAAAATATGTATATTAGTCCTTAATAATAATAATAATAATATTTAAATTACCTTTTGGGTTGTACGATTTTCCACACTTTGTGGTGGAATCGCTCTTTCGACGAGCATTATTGCTTCCGTCATTTTCTCTGGTATTAACTTTATAATTCAGCCTTGAGAAGCGAAGCCACGCATTTGCACCGTTTCAGAACTGTTCGAGCAACAAGTTTAATATATTAGAAACACTTACTTATATTTGTAAATAAGCCATTAAAAAAGAAGTTTAGACAGATGTTAAAAAAGACATCAAGATGTTAAGTTTGATTGTTGTTTTTGTCTTAAACGATTTGTAAGGAAAAACTAACGGTAGTCCACGTAAAATCGAGAAGTAAACAGAAGTACTGTGGAGAGTTTATCTGGTTTATCATTACTGATCTGCAAGAGCGACTTCAAATGAAAAAAAAAAAGAAAAAAAAAACTTATTACGCAGAAGTAATGGAGAGGGAGGGTCGGGGTTGGGGCGAAACAGAGATAAAAAAGCCATACTCTATGGTTATAATATTATAAATAACAGGATACAAGCGAATAAAAATAAGATAAATTCATTATCGCAAACTTAAGATAAAAAGAATACTAAACAAGTGAGAAAGAAAAGAGAACGAGAATGAGGAAAACATACTATACGTACGATACTCAAATTGGTTTTTACTGAATCAAAGTTCAACTTATGGAAAATTATGAATTTCTTGATTTGTAGCTATAATCGGATATCCTCTGACAGGGTTTGACGTCATTACTACGACTAGATGAAATTACTATTCCCTTTAATATCTGAAACTACTGATTGTGTCACCCCATTGATGATTAAAAACATCAAAACCTTAGTTTTCATAGGTTCCTGATGAATTTAATTTTTTTTCCTTGCAGATTTTCTGGTTCAGTGATGCATTGTCAAACATTTTAAAATTATCACGGTTCTGGTGTTATGGAATTAAGTAGAAAATGAAATAAAGAAACTTTGTTATGTTGATGATAAAGTATTAATAATCAAATAAAAAATGTAGCTTTGTTTTCCAATTTAAATTTTTAAACAAATAAATAATCAATACAGGAAATAAATATAAAATATATAAAGTTAAAAGGTCACAAAACTGTGGATGAAAAATTAGTGAAATAAAATAAAGAAACCTTGATTAATAAAGAATCATAGAAAAAAATTAGTGATTTCTTTTTTACATAATAACATCTTACTAGATGAGGAGTTGCATTTATTCCTTTCATATCACCATTATGGTATTCTCCAGGTGATACAGTGCATTTCAACGGACAGCATTTTTTCTTCATATCAGCATTACGTATCCTTCTCAAAACAGAGGATATGGCATTACAATAAGCAGGCACCCTTGACTCTCAGTGTGTTAATCTTCAGCAATGAATTTTGTCTCCAACATTGTCTAGTTTTATTCAATACTAGCTGATTTGACTGGCGTTGCTCGGGCTGTTTGTTTGGTGAAATTTTGCAATATCAGAATTTGAATATAAACGAAAAAGCCTTAATAAAGTATATATTCACATTGGAAAAACGAAAAGAATTCTTTTAAATGCTCGCACTGGAATTTTGTGTCTAATTGGGTTTACCCATGAAAATTCGACATTGCATCTTTAACATTTCAAAATATCAAAGAAGGCTATGAGTATTAATTTATTTCTGTCTATATTAAAAAACACTTAATAGATGGATTGAGAGAGTTAAGGAACTCTGTTTACAGCCTCATCAGCATCGCTCATCAACAAGTAACCGTTTCAATAGAGTGATATTCAGTCACGGAGCGTGAAATCATGTCCTGAACGTGGTTGTTTATATTGATAGTATCAGTTTTATCAGCAAGGATTGGGATCTCACGCAATCAATTGAGATCTTTAGAATTTTATAATATGTTTAGGTAAACATTATCTATAACTTCTCTAAAGAAAGTTACTAAATTGCAAAAACTATATGAAAAATTAATTTTCTCCAGTTATTAGCTTATGAGGAAAAGTACCCACACATTTTCAGCAAAAGCTTGAGCAGCCTCACGCCTACAAGTTGTATTCTCTTATTTGTTTTAGAATAATTTCTTACATCTCTCCAAAGATTTTAATAAAAAAAGTAATAATAATGATTTTTTTATTTTATTTATTTATTACTTTTTATAACTATCCCCCTTAAACGTGAATCATTAAGGCAGCATCGTACCTGACACAGAAAAGTCGTCTCTTCTTCTTAGTTGAATTAACAATGTAACCTTCATTGTTTCTATCAAACGAAAAAAATGCTGATTGCTAAAATCCAAGATGGAAACAATGAATATTACATTATTGCTTGGACTAAGATGGTCAGGTGACTTTTTAGTGCCAGGGAGTGTCTTTTTCGTCGGCTTCGGCATGTATTAATTTCATCAACTATTGTTCACCCAGCCGATTGTTGACGCAAACACCACGGGCTGATTGTTCACACATGCAAGGAAACGGATATAAACCAAGTCTATTTCATATATATAGATATAAAGTTTATTAATGTCTACGTTTTTAAGAGACATCTCTCCAGTTTTAGATTTTTTCCATCATTGTGGTAGTATTACACGGCTACGTGTTTTTAACTTTATAGTTTACTTCTAAGTTACCTTTTAAAACCGGACAAACATACTTACATTGCCTTTTATATGTATAGATATAATCAAACCCCATTGATACGTTTTTCATGGGTTCGAGCATAAAAGATGTTATCCAGGAATGAAATACGATTCAGTGAAAACCCCAACAGTATTGTTTCGAAATGAGGTTGAGACTAGTGAAATTACATATAGTGTTTATAATCTTTACATAAATAATAGTTATTAAATAAAAATGAAAAATAAAATAATAATGAACAAAATAATTAATAAATAATAAGTAAAATCAAAATAAAACTATAAAACCCCATAAAAAGATCTGTCATATCTTTCTACTTCTATGTTCATTTTGTGTCCGTCCCTGTGCTTTTTTTCATAGGCTCTCTGTACTCTTTTATTTTAGTGACCTTTTTATTATGCGATACTATTTTACAGGGTGACTAGCAACCGGGCTTTGTCAAAAAAATTGTGTAACCGGGAATGGTCAGGGATTTTTTTCAGGGATAATTTTTTTTTCCCAGGGAATTTTACGAAACCGTTTTGCTAGACACCCTATCATTCCTAAACTTTTTTATAATTTTAATTTTGTATGTGTTATCCTATTGCATTATTTTTCGTCGCCCTCTTATTATCTCCTATTTGTCCTCCTTCCTGGCCTATCCCAACACGTCTTCAAATTCCTCTTCTGCTTTTTCAGCCAATACCGTCTTACTGTTCCGTATGCCAACTATATATAAAGGCGTCCTTTAGTACTTTTTTCATAACTTCAGGATAATTCTCTAATATTCTAATTGCCTTTAGAGAATTATCCTTTTTGCTTTGATAAAGGATAGTCTCTATCCCGAAACGTCAGCTTTTTATTTGATTTTATAGTTTTATTTTGATTTTACTTATTATTTATTAATTATTTTGTTTATTGTTTATTATTATTTTATTTTTCATTTTTATTTAATAACTATTATTTATTGTATTCCAGGGTTTTTGTGTCTCGTCCTTTTCTCTTATAAATATCCGTTCATTAATCTTTACATAAAAATATTAAATGCTAGCAAGAGTGAAATAAAATCAGAATTTGCAGTTATGGAATAATATTATCGAATATCACATGACAAATAAAAATGTTCCAATAAACATCACAATATTTAACATTCCAAGATTGAATTTCTTAATTTGTGAGACAAAAAAAAAATAAATATAATTTGGTTTTTGAGACAAAAGAAAAACCCTGCTTATTAAAAGATTGTATTTATATAGAGGATGGTACCAAGGGAAAAACATGTATTAAACAAGTATATATTAACGAGGTTTGACTGTATATGAATATCAGAAAAGCAAAGCTCAGGAAGAGCACATTGGATGCTTTTGGAGATTTACATTCATCAGTGAATTGATAAGGGTTGAAATTGATGATGATGATGATGATGATGATGTATGAATATAAACTTAATAAAAATAAAAGAAAACCATAGTTCTGGTGGATACCAGCCAAGTGGAAAGATAGAACCATGGGAACCCTTGTCCGGTGGGTTAATGGTAACAAAAGATGGATGCAGAAAAAATATTATTATAAAAAATGGGCTTAATAATTGAAATTTGCTTAAAAAGTGTTAAGGTTGTCCTTTGCCATCAAAAATAGGTCAAAAAAGCAGAACAAGTTGTATGGTTGTTTGAGTGTAATGTACAAATGCTTCACTTAAGATAGAGTGAGGATCCTTAGGATGCATTGAATTTTACTAAGATGAAGGTTTAGATTTCAAACATGTTAAGCTCTATTCACTTAATGTTTGTATGATTGTCATTCACAATAAATAAGTGACTGTTTATTAATTAGTAAAGGCTAAGTTATTCTTTTACCTCTATTTATATGTGTACATGTAGTAGCAAACTGTGATTTCCTGTGATTTTTATCTAAATATCAGACCGGATGTTGAAGCTTTACAGCTTCTTCAGGCTTCCTTGAATGAATGGAATTGAAAAATACGTCAGCGGCAACACCAGCCATTATCGAGGGCATTAAAAACACAATCAGAGAAAACCATTGCATTTCCTTGAAAGAAGTGAGTGAAATGTTTCACATATCCTATGGACCTACGTGCATGAGAAGCTTGGATAACACAAAGTATGTTCGCATTGGAGTCCAAAAAATTCTGACTGCACAGAATTACATATAACCTAAAACCTTTAATAGAGACCCGGGGGTCTATTTGTCACAATGGTTATAAACCGAGACCCGGCGTTAAGGGCTATTCCCAAGAAATGGGAACAAACAACGCCGGAATTTATACGATTACCACTGGAATTTATACAATTAACCCGAAAAACAATTAGAGCCGATGTTTAATCTATTTTTAAAACACCACCCGGTCTTTAATTGAGACCTGTGTTTATTTGAATACCCGGCCTTTATTCAAGGTGTTACAGATGCTCCTCTTCCACCCTACCTTAGTGGAATGCCAGGGGACACCTGTCAATTGGAGAATGAAGTCTGTTATCTGTTATTATGTCAAATTTTGATATGCAATGGATGCTGTGTTACCTGTCCACATTTGTTATGCAACAGTGACACGAAATGGGTAAATGCAACAAGTGTGAATAAGTGATGAGTATGGGCTTACACTTTCTTGAATTCTGAAGACTCTTTCAGGATTTCTGTTCTCTATTTTATATATTTATATTATTAGGTTACAATTGCATGTTTTCATTGCATGTTTTTCTCAAAGAGTGTAAGCAGCTTTAAAGATTTACTCTTAATTTATGGACAGAATCGATTTGGATCATGAACACTTCATTTATCTTTGAGGAAGGATTGCAGCAGTTTTTTTTTTACCTATTAAAAACCAACAAATTTAAAATACTAATCAAAATAGAGTTATTTAGTAGATGATATTATTATAGTTCACTTGTTAATGATTAATTTATTTCTTTACCATATTTACTTTTAAATATTTATGTATTATTTGCCAAACTTCATTAATTTAGCTATAATCTATATATATAAATGGCAATGTAAGTGTTTGTCCGGTTTTAAAAGGCAACTTAGAAGTAAGCTATAAAGTTAAAATTTAACACACAGCCATGTAAAACTACCACAATGATGGAAAAAATCTAAAACTGGAGATAAGTCTCTTAAAAACGTAGAAATTAATAATCTTTATACATATGAAATAGACTTTGTTTATATTTGATTCCTTGCATGTGTGAACAATCAGCCCGTGGTGTTTGTGTCAACAATTGGCTGAGTGAACAATGGTTGATGAAATTAATATGTGCCGCAGCTGACGAAAAAGATACACCCTGGCACTGAAAAGTCACCTGACCATCTTAGTCCAAGCAATAATGTAATATTCATTGTTTCCATCTTGGATTTTAGCAATCAGTCTTTTTCGTCAAGTACGATGCTTGCCTTAATGATTCACGTTTTAAGGAGGATAGTTATAAAAAGCAATAAATAAATAAATAAAAAATCATTACTATTTCTTTTTTTTTAATTAAAATCTTTGGAGAGATGTAAGAAATTATTCTAAAACAAATAAGAGAATACAACTTCTAGGCATGCAGCTGCTCAAGCTTTTCCTGAAAAGTTGTAGGTACTTTTCCTCATAAGCTAATAACTGGAGAAAATTTATTTTTCATATGGCTTTTGCAATTTAGTAAATTCCTTTAGAGAAGTTATAGATAATGTTTATCTAAACATATTATAAAATTCTAACGATCTCAAGTGATTGTGTGAGATGCCAATCCTTGCTACTAAAACAGGTACTATAAATATGAACAACCACAGTCAGGACATGATTCCACGCTCTATAACTGAATACCACTCTATTGAAACGGTTACATGTTGATGAGAGATGCTGATGAGGCTGTAATTAGAGTTCCTTAACTCTTTCAATCCATCTATTAAGTATTTTTTATAGACGGAAATAAATCAATATTCATAGCCTTTCTTTGATAATTTCGAATGTTAAGGATGCAACGTCGAATTTTCCTGGGTAAATCCAATTGGAGACAAAATTGCAGTGCGATCATTTAAAAGAATTCTTTTCGTTTTTCCAAAGTGAATATTTGCTTTATTAAGGTAATGATTTTTCGATTGAAAAATGGATGGAAAAATTCTGTGACCTGGATTCGAACCAGGAACCTCGATTATCATGGCCGACGCCTCTACCAATTGGGCTATCACATACACCTGGACAGCCAAGTTGTCTCAAGGTGGTCTTAAAGACAACCAAGTTGTCACGGTTGAAAGCCCAATGGGAGACGGGAACCTGGCTCGCAGATCAGGAATTTCTCCACTCCAAACCATCAGAAAGTTGATGAACTCACAAGTAAATAATAATGAATATAAACTGGAGACGCTCTCCAAACATAGGTAATGATTTTTCCTTCCATTTTTCAATCGAAAAATCATTACCTATGCTTGGAGAGCATCTCCAGTTTATAACCATTATTATATGCTTTATTAACGCTTTTTCGTTTATATTCAATTCAAATTCAGATATTGCAAAATTTCATCAAACAGCCTGAGCAACGCCGGGCAAATCAGCTAGTAGGATTATATTTCAATGATTTAGTCACAAATTAGAATTTCGCAGTAATAGTGTATCAGCTCATGAAATAATGGGTTTTTTTTTGGTTTTTTTTTTTTAACCTTTTGTTAGTCCGTGGATTCTTATAAAAATTTTTAACTTTTTTATGTCAATGGCCATCATATGTTTAATACAGGGTGTTTCTGAATGGAAGGACAATAAGTATCTAGCATGATCCTTTGCATGATAACAGACTTAAAGTTCCTCATGCAAAATATTCAAAACTCAAATTTTAAGGGTCTAAACATCACGTGAAGTTTTCTAAAAGCTGGCAGAAAACGTCATTTAATCTCAACAGTTGCCATCGTTTTCTCGTGGCATAGCGCAGTTCATTATGTGAAGTGTTGGTGCAGAAAGTTCATAAATGACGTAATGACGCAATTTAAATTTTGCGTTTTCGATATTTTCGATAAGGAACTTTTTGCTTCTATTGATGCATGGAATAACACTATATACTTATTGGGTAATTTCATATGTGGAAACTGTCTATCTCTATATTTTATTTTTTTGTTAAGTTCATTATAAATTGGGTTTAAAAAAAAATTAAGATTTTTAACTTTCTGTATTCAAAATTTGGAGATTATTTGTGTAAAGATTTTCTGAGACAAGTTTAAAAAGCAAAAGTTTACTTACTACAGAATGTGTTAAATTTGTTATAATTAATTGTATAATTTGCTATTTTAAATTGGATTCTGATAAAAAGATTATTATGAATAAGGTCAAAGCAGGAATAGATGAGAAGGGTATACGACTCTCCATAGCAATTTGTGGCTACAACCTCGTGGTCATTTTTTTTTCTGAAGAAGCGACACAATGCTGCATTAAATGTGTTATTATGTTAAATGTAAGTACTAAAACTTTTATTTTTCATTTTCTGGGTCTTGTCTGGAATATTCCAGGTCACTTTCGGACATAAATTTGCTGCTCTTCCAGCCAATTCTTCATTAGCCATATTGAGCTAAGTTTAGAAAATTACCATGAGTGTCACTTCTCCAGGGAAAAGGAAAAAAACGACCATGAGGTTGTAGCCATAAATTGTTATTGAGTCATATTTCCTTCTCATCTATTCCTGGTCAAAGGCATTTGCTTTTTTTTTTTGTGCCTCTCTTCCATCAGATTTTTTGTTGTATTGTTTTAAATAAGTTATTATTAGTAATATAGTAATAAATAAAGGATGATAAAGGATGCTACAAGACGAAAACTAATGCATCCAGTTTGTGAAAAAAAAAATATTTAAAGAAACTAATTATCATCTGAAGGATTGAATCATGCAGTGACATGAATAGGGGTTAAAAAGGACGCATGCCACTGCAGAACTTGTACTCTAACCCTCTTGCCCACCAAGGTTTACTATCTTTCAGTATAAAACATATTCATAAGAATTCTATGCATATCCATATCAGTTTTGTTAGCAAAAGTTAGAATATATGTAAATTAAAATAATTGCATTTAGACAGTAATCATTTCAGCATTACAAATAATGAAGAGTTATTATCATAAATCATATGGTCTACATTATAGCATTAATTTTGCATTTTTTTTTTTTTTTTTGCTTGTGTTTAAATTGTGTAAAGAAGACATTAGAGGATACATTTAGAAAATGAAATTTTCAGTGGATTCCAATATTTATTTTTGACAGAATATTTAAGAAAGCAGATTAAAGATAAGCTGTTATCAGCACTGAAATGATCACTCAAAAGGCCAGCTTCTTAAATGCTATTGATGTAGGACAGCGGTTCTGAACCTTTGCACAACTATGTAACACTAAAACAAAATTTTTAACAACTTCATACCATTCAAACAAAATAAGTAGCAAAGCAACTTACAAAATATTGCCAATGACCCTTTCCAAGACCACCAGTTAACTGCTTGCATATGATAAGTTGTACGCATACCATGGTTCGAGAACGAGTGATGTAGGGTAACATAAAACTATCCGAAAATCTCCAATGTGAAACATGAAGGTTTAATAAAAATTATAATTTGGAATGGTGTAAAAACAAAGGTATATGAAAAATTAGGAGTAGATTCCTTGATATGCTTTGCTCTAAAACGATTTGGGTAATATTTTTTTTTAAGTTCTGGACCAAAGGGAAATTCATTTTCCAGTGGATTTGTTTATTTGGGCCTTCTACATTGTATAGGCCACCTGAATTACCTTTGGATGCACTGTACTTTATTCTCTTATTTATGAATGACCATTTTTATCCAGCTTAGTTTACATTCAGTTAAGTTTTAGAATTTTAAAATTGATGTTATTTAATTATGAAGGAAAAAATTATTTTGATTTTACTAGGAATAAATAAAGAGTGAACGTATTCATGACTTTACTTATAAAGTGAAACTTAAAAATTCATTCATTTTCTTAATTATTAAGTTAATGCTTTAATATTTGATATATTAATTTAAAATAATTGTTTAAAATAAATGTTAACCAAAGATTAAGTTCTTTGTAAAGCTCTACATTTCTAAGAGATTTTTTTTTCTATATGGCACTTAAAAGCAAAGTGTAATGAACTTGTTATTTCATGCACTTAAAAGTATAATAATATTTGATAAAAACAATTCTATTAAAGAACAACAAAAATTTTATTAAATATAAATATAAAAGTTAATTTTAAAAAAAATTAAAAAGGGGGGGGGGGGCATAATGAAATGCCTGGCAGCATACTGTTAAGTTTCAGTAGGGATGTTGTTAAAGGAGACAAGGGGAAGTTGTGCAACTGAGAGGAAAATTGGTGCATTTGTTTCCTCTTATCATAGTTTAGTTTTTATTTTATTTTTTTCGTTCTGACAAATTAAGGATTGGCCTTGAAAAGTGAGATATGATATTATACAAATCCAGATAACAGAAACTACCCGTATCATATTAAATATTACTGACGTGTATCTATTCAAGTATAGGGCTTTGTTTATTCATCATATGACTTTCATGAAAGGATCAAAATAGATTAAAAAAAGCAACTAAAATTGGTTTTGGTTTATCAGATGTTTGTTTTTTCCTTTTCTTTTTTCCTCGTAAATTGCTTTCTCGTCCCCTTCTAGTATACGTTTGTTTTATAATATAGAAATCAGTTTCATGGATATATGAACATCATAATGTTAAACTTATTATTTAGTGAGTAAGGTACTACAGCAGCTAATGTAATAAAGATTATTGCATTTTCGATTTTTTTTTTTTTTTTTTTTTTTAC
>JAHWFO010027470.1:430809-468516 GCA_023313115.1 Rhysida immarginata
ATAAAGATTATTGCATTTTCGATTTTTTTTTTTTTTTTTTTTTTTACCTTATTAATAAAAAAAGCAATACTTATTATTAAAGGCTTTTTTTTTATGTTCATAAATAAAATAAAATCCAAAGATCCCCAAAGTAATTAAATAACTGTCATGTTCTTATACTATCTGAAAATTTTATTGAGAAGTGAATATTTTTGATATAAATTTATGTTGCATCAAATCCTTAACTTGAGATAAACACAGTATAAAACATAATCATGTTAGCATTAGTGATGTCCGTTGGATCCGGATCTCTGATCCAGATCTGAAAATATCCGGATTCGGATCTAGAAATATCAGTATCCGGATCTCGGATATCGGATTCGGATCCTTTCGCTGGATGCGTATTAAGACTAATTAGGACATAAGAGGACTAGGCTAACACTTAATAAAAGCTTTTATAAACTGCTTTCAGAAAAAGTTTGCATATACACAATTTCCTGATACAGGATCCGAATTTCGGATCTCGGATCCAAGATTCGGATCTCGGATCTCGGACCTAGGTCCGAAAAAAAGATCCAGATATCCGGATCTTGAATTATCCGGATCTTGACATCACTAGTTAGCATTAATATTTCATTCAGAGAAGCTAAAATCTCGATTATCCATCAAGGCTGGGACCAAACGGATGATGGATATGAGAAGTAGGTGGATTATCGAAATTTATGTGTGCTTTATTTTATAGTTCTCAGGGGCTTAGCCAGAATTTTTTAAACAGGGGAGGGGGGGGGGGGACCTGATGAAATTTTTGGCTATGCCAAAAAGGTTATATTTTAAATTTAATGCAATAATACATAAAATCAATAATTTATATTTATATTTTACTTATAAAAGAAAGAGGGAATTAATAAATTAGGTCAAAACAGTACATAATTTGTATTAAGCAACTAATCACTCCAAAAGAACAGACTTTGAAAGCAGGTGTCTACATTCAATATACATTTTAACAATTTCAGACACCGATATGCTCATATCATAATGCACATTTAAAAGCATTAAACCAGCCAGTCTTTCTGCACTCATGCGGTTTCGAAGATAATTTTTTATTCTGCGCAGGGCTGAAAACGATCTCTCAGCTTTACAAGTAGAAACTGTTAAAGAACAAGCTATTCTTAATAAAACTCTTAAGAAAAATCTTCATCAGCCTGGGGAAGTGCGCTGAGTAGGTCTGAAGGGGGTGCAGGATCTTCTTTCCACATCTTTCTCTGTAATTCAATATGAAGATTTTGTGGGGATGGAAGATCATTATTCCAGTAGGAGAACAACATTATTCCAGCACGAACATTTTTCCAACTAATGAGTTTTCTTTGTTAAAACTGTTGTCCATTTCTAGACAGATATCATCAAGACAGATACAACTCTTTTATAGTTTTGAAATGGTGTATCTGCTAGACAGTTGTTTCGGTGTTTGTGCAAGCTTGAAACTTTTGGCATGTTTGGGCATATTCCAAGTCTTGTTGATAATGCAAGCACTTGATTCCTAAAAAATAGGAATGAATTCGGAATCGATATTTTGTTTAAGAGTTATAAAACTGTCTTGGACCATTTTGATAAAATCCTATGCCTTGTAGACGTCTTGATATCTCTTCTGCAACTTTATATGCAGACAAGGCTTGCAAGCCATATCCCTTCAATATCTGACATGTAATGACATATGTCGACAATGTGACAAAGTCCAGGGATCTATCTAGGGCCAATTTGGTACCGTTTAAGGGTACCTTCACAAAATTATTTTAAGTGGGAACGGCATCTTCACAAAATTATTTTGATTGGAAACGGTATCTTCACAAAATTTTTACTCTTGTTTATCAACGTATTACCTTCAAAAATGGGTGTTTATCAACGTAAATAATGTCAATTCAAATAATAAAAAAGAGTTTTTTAGAATTAAGCCCAGTGTTTTATATTTTTTGTTAAAATTTTTCACAAAAATCTTAGTATTTTCACAAAATAGGGTATGGATTCTGAAATTCTAGATAGACCCCTGAAGTCTGTAAACATGGCATCCAGTCCTTGATTTGCGTTCAAGTCTCTTTATCCCAGTTCCACTGCTGCAACTCATACAATTCTGGGTAATCATGAGGACTACAGACCGCATGTAATATAGTGACAGCGACAGCATAAAGTTGATAAAGCACTTCGAAGCAAGCATGACGTTCCACCCATCTTGTTTTACATAGACCAAGCAATTTAATTTTGTTGACTTTTGACTCATAACAGCTAATAGCTTGCTCTAAAAATGTTTGTCTTTTGGGACTCGAATCAAAGAACAAATGATATAATTGATAGAATCCATAAGATTTCTTATTTCCGGAACTTTTATTGCAGATATACTTAACACTCCAGAGGTGGCACGGGTGTTTGTAACATGGGTGATGGCGCTCAGCCTGTGAGACCCCATTTTGAAACTACTTTTTTTTAATGTTCAAAAATGAAATTCATGAATATTTTTTATCTATCACTTAATATACCTCATTGTTAATATAAAACCTTAAAAAACTTTTCAATATTATCTAAAAAACGCAACTTTTAGAAAAATTTAAAAACCCTTCTTTTTTCCTCAAAATTAGACATGAATATTTCAGGAAAGACATTTATAAAAATAGTTGAAAATAGATACTTTGTACTATTTTTACTTTTCATACATATATACTTTCCTACATAAAAGAAAACCATTATAAAAATGAATAATAACAATCATGTCTCAGAGGATAAAAATGTCTATTTTTTTATTATAAAAAACTATAAAATAATTTTTCTTGATTTTTATTGCTCTTGAAATTCAGAAAACAGCATTAGTATACTTGCATCATTATTTGTGTTTCCTTCCAAATATATGTTTTCAAATAAAAGTTTCTAAGTAAGAAACTATTAATAAACAAAAAATATATTGGAAATTTACTGGAGAATATGTTTAGGTAATAAAAAATTAAAAAGAAGTAAAAAAGAAATGACTTTTACGTCAATTTATTTTTTTAGTAACGAAGTTTGTGGCGCATGGTCCCTGAGACTGCACATCCTATATACCGTAAATCTTCTACTATAACGCGAATTTTTTTGGCCTAAAAAAAGCATCTAAATTTGCTGGGTCGCGTTATACTAGAGGATAAAAATCAGCCCTCCGACGACTGCGGCCGATCGTCGATAATAACAACATCGTTAACAACATCGATAATAACTTCTCCCAAACATTGATACTTCTAAATAGGCCTACTTCCAAACTGCCTCGAACCAAAGCCTACAACAAAGCTTATGTAGTGAAAATATTAAACTGAATAAAGATTACTTGTCTTTTTATTAAGAAAATTGATGTACTGTTGTGTTTTTTTGTCGATGTGCGAGTGAGAAAGCTTTCCCTATCAATGTAGGGCTATAAACTTCCAGACTGCCTCGAAGTTGAGGCAGTTGCTTTTGTCGAAGTCGCTTTCTGTGCTGATGACATTCAGACGAATTAAATTCAAATGTTCCAAAATTAAATTGAATTTTGGTGTAAAAATGCATGTAACTGAACTTTTAATTTCCCCCATTAAAATCATTCGGGTTACAAACAGGCACGATATGCTGATTCATTCCATAAAAACATGTATAAAAAGAACTCTTCAGCCAATGGACATTGCCACCCAATATACCACTTCGTGTTGATTGGTTAGTTTTGATTGACAATAGCACTGCAAGCACTATATAAACTCTGGCAATGTGAGTGTAAATCAGTACAACCTATTCATCCAGTTCATCAATACTTTTAGATTCGATCTCCTGTATAGGTTTGTACATTTTATTTCTCGCGAGGAGTCAAAAATGGGGGTCGCGATTTATACAAGAGGATAGGATTTTTGCCGATTTTTTGGGCCGAAAAAGTGGAGTCGCGTTATACAAGAGGTCGCGTTATAGTAGAAGATTTACGGTATGTGAATATTGGGAAGAAATCGTGGATTATGACATACTGACTTCTAGAAGGGTCCAAGTTTGGAAAATACAGAAGTGGTCATTTGTTTCCTTTAAATTCATAAGATGAAGTGATGTGGTCCATCTTTGGAGTGTTAAATTCAATGCATGTGTTTTACAGTGCGGATATATGGCAAAATAGGCCCTCTATAGAAAATTGTTTAACAGAAATACTTCAAACCTAATTTATATTTATTGACTCATAAATTTTTGTCAGACCTGGCTACGCCATGGTTCTGAAATAACTTTTTGCACTAAAATGCTGGTATGTGTTTGGAATTGGTACTGCAATCTTAACTCTTATATAAAACTTACTTATGAATGATAAATATCAATGGGGGTCTATGTATGATTTTTTTTAAAAATTGTCAAATTAAAGAACATGTTTCTTAGATAATACACAAATTTTTGCTTCTCAATTACTTACCGTGTTTTTCTAATTAATTTTTATAAGTTGCTACTTAGCCCATAATCATATGGCTACAGCTATAACACATTTCGAGCATTACAGGGTGATCCCAAACATTATTTTTTTTCTTTCAATTTGCTGCTGGTCCCCTATTTGCCTTCAGGACAAAACCTTCGCTGAAATATATGAGGTGTAAGATGCTCTTTACACCCCTGAAGTTTCAGGATAATTCGTCAAGTATTTTTCTAGATTTTCGACAAAACGTCTAAAATCAAAGGTGTTCATATTATTTTGTCCAACCCCTGTACATATGAAAGGTAAACTTGAAAGTATTTATTTCATTTATATGTTAAAAATAATAGCATCCACCTCAGAATTTACACTTACAACCAAATGAGATGCCTTGTACACAGCAAATATAATTCCATACAAATCGAACCACCCAATGTAGCATAAAACGGCAGCGATAAGACATAGTTTCTAAAGGGCTCGTCATACCCGACCACAGAAGACACCAAGAAAAAAGAAAATGCCACACATTTGTGTTGGCCAGATGCAATAACTTCCCAGACACGGTCACCAAAGTCTGTACTGAACGAAGTTAGAAAAACAATGTGACAGCCCAGTGCTCAGGTGGAAAGAAAAACAGATTTTGCCACATTGGATCCAAGATTCACCAAATAGCCAGGATGTTCCGAGAGCAAGAACTCTAAATTCCTTTCAAGACCAAGGATAACAACTGATCGTTATTAAACCCAAAAGGACAGGACAATGAATTGGATATTTACAAAGGCTCAGGAGTCTACAAACACACTTGCCCTGATTGTAGTGCTCAGTATGTCAGCTCCACTTTTTGCTCATTCACAAACAATTCCAGGAACACAGGCGATCACGGATCAATAAAGATCTTAGTCTACTTCTTAAGCACCGGTTCCTAGACATCGATAAATGCATGAGCATTTTATGGAAGGGGAAGAATATAGAGAAAATGTGGATATACGAGGAGATTGAGATTAGGAAGCACCACAGGAATGACCATGAGAAATTACTAAACACCCAAATCTTCTTTGAAGGGACAACCTTATAGAATTTCTCAATGACGTCAGCACTGCCCTGCTGTCTACTAAAGTCTGGTCAACTTTAACCCCGACCTCGTATTGGGCTCTGTGATTGGTCGGGAGTTGTTCGGTTCTGACGTCACCTGCAAAATCCGCGTTCTTGTTGCATCATTATGTAGTTCCTCAGTAAACTATGAGAAAGTAATTGTATTGTTCTTTCAAACAAACCAATTGCTATTACAATGAAATCAATGGCGTATTTCATTCACAAAAATGCTTTTAATTACATTTATTTCATTAAATTAATTTTGCACATGCGCACTGGATTCATTCACACTTCCTGCGAGCACTTATATGTTTTAATTATTTTAGTTTTTTTCCAGTTTTTTTTTAATTTATAAATTTATAGTTTAATATTAAAACAATACAAAATAACTCCCGTGCCGATATATCAAGATATACATTGATATATCGGGGAGGGCTCAAATTTTTTTGTATCACGGCGCGTTGTTAACTGCCCCAACAAATCACGTGATTACAGCGACCAATCACAGAGCACAATACACGGTCGGGGTTAAAGTCGACCGGACTTTAGGTCAGCATCTCCAGTTTATTTTATTTTCATTCTCTTATTTGTGAATCCATCAATCAATGCAGACTCCCAATTTGGGCCCACATGAGTGGAGGACCTGTTGTTCCTGTTTCTATAAATTCCCTGTCATGTTCACTTCATCTTTGTAGCTGTTTTGCCTGATAATGGTGTAACACTGAAACTTGTAAGGCTTAATAAATAGTTCACCATATCCTTATCTTCCTTTATTTTTACTTTCTCATGATACAGTCCAGATGGATATCTTGAAGCTAAATTACTTTTTATATTGGACAGGATTCTAGAACAGTTGTTCTTTAATAATAGCTGCTCACATTTTCATTTACATATTAGAGGTTAGATGTTCCATGCTTCTACATGTATTTTTTTTTATGTTTTCACTAGATATGATTTTGATGAAAGGTTGAAATGGAATCATTATTCTCACCTGCTGTTGCCAATCAGCTGGTTTCACAAAAGTTACAAACACCAACTGTTTTCAGGAATATGCTGAATGATTGGCCTTGTAAAAATTGGACTTTAGAGCAATGGGCAGATGCTTTGAAACAGCAGAAACTGCAATTCCAAATAGGGTCAACCCAAAAAGAAAAGTCCTGTAAGTATTAAAGTTGTTTATTTAGATGATGTAAGATCCAGTCTGTTTCAAATCATGCAGGAGACTTGATCATAAATTCAATTTGATTTTATTAACCTCTTGATTCATATGGGCACAGATTTCATTTTTTTTTTAACGGTTTCAGTTTTCTTTTTTTTTTCTTTTATAATTGTATCATCATAAAAGCTCTAATTACAGAGCTAAGTAATGAGGGTTTTTTTTTTTTTAATTTTTCAATTCATATTTGACAGCCTTCCTTGGTAGATTGTCCACAAATTTTCAAGTTGAATTATATCAAGCAATTAAATGTCTTGATTGCCTTGGGAAAATGTCTTCACTTAGCACGATTTGTGATAAAGAAGTAAAATATCTTGTTGAAATGTCTTCTATATAAGCATAATATTATATTCCTGTCCAAAGTCTAGAATATTAACCTTTCATCATCATTCCCTCAGCTCCCTTCATAAAATATTTACTGGTAATTTCAAAGAACTTTTTTTTTTTAAGGATATTTTGGTGCCTTTTGTAGATAAGTAGAAGTTTTTTCACCCTTCTTGACATAAATTTTGGTTCACTCTGTGTGCACTTACCGGAAAAAAAAGGTTAACCATTTCTATTGTTGAACAGTCTAATCTTATGAGTTTTTAGTGAGCTTTTGACCCCCAGGCATTCTCACTTCAGGCATTAGTTAAGTAGCTGATCTTTCCACCCTTAAGGGTATAGAGAGAACTCTTGTCACATTGGCATCATATCAGACTAACCCAAATCACTATGTAAATATAAAATTTTTTTATTTTTTGAGGGAAAAGGATATAAATTTCATTTATTTTATATTTGATTCGATATTTTTTTCTTCCTGTTTTGCCATATTGAATACTACTCAGTAAAATCATTTGAATACCATTTGTCCAGTTTCAAGTGCAACACAAGGAAATATTTGAAACTTTGACTATTTAGTTTTGCAGAAGGAGTATGAGGATTCATTGAAACTATAAGAAATTGTGACATCGGTGATGTTTATGGTATAACTCACGAACATGAAGAAAATCTATATTTGTGATGTTTTGAGGATAATTGTAGTACAAGAATCAATCACATCGTTAAATTACAAGTGAAAAAGTATCGACTTAAAAATTTAGAGTTAAAATATATTATAGTGATGATATTGAGTCTGTGTAGTACTTGTTACAGATAGTCTGTGAACTATGTTTGACTGATAAAGTATTTTTAGTGTCCTCAAATTCTAAGATTATTATGTTCTTCTAATACCAGTACTGCACCATGCTGAGAGAGGGATCGTCAAACAACATTCTTACGATTCCGCCAGCTGTTTTATGAATACATTGTAGATATGTATGCAAAGATCAAATGTGAGCAGTTTCTTTAAATTAGGTTAAATCAGCAAAAACTTCGTGTTGATGACTATATTCATCTATGGGACGCTGTGGCTAATGACCGGAATTACAAATAGGTATAGAAATGAAACAAATACGAGTACTGATTTGAAAATTACTTTTATTTTTCCGTGTACTCGGAGATACTCGAGGACTTTTCACTTGAACTTCCTCAGCATCTTTGTCGTCTTGTTGGTAGTTAAGTTAAAGTTTAAAAAGGGTGTGTTTGTTTAATGTGATGAAAGCGACAAAGTTCATGCAACTGTTGTTGTTAGTCTCATCAGACTGACTATCTCTGTTTGCAAATTGCCGGTGATGCCCACACAATTATGCTTCTTTGCCTGACAAAACAGATGAGGTAAAACCTTCGTCAGCTTTTCTGAAATTAGCATTAACGCAGGCAATTTCCGTTTTAGTCAATGTCATTTTTTACAAACGAAACGACTAATTCAAACAAGAACAGAATTTCATTTCCTAAACATAATTTCTTAAACCCTATTTTTTTATAGTAGTGTTTGGGATCATTTGAAAACAATTTAATGAAAATATTGTGTATCATCTCGTTATTTACTGCATGCATTAGAAGGCACATATCACTGTTGTCAATTGCCCACCTGAAAGCAGTCATTTCGCAAAATTGTTTGCATATTGTCAGTCTTGAGGACTTTCATGACATCATGATCCATGTTAAGGTTACTCGCATTTTGTTTTTTTCATTGCAATAACCAAATGCCTAAAGTTTGTTCAAAAAGAAGATAAATAAATAAACGTGAACAAAACACTCCAAAATATATCAAGCAAGTATAAAAATTACCTGAATTTTGAAAGATTATTTTTTTTTTATTTTATATTATTATTTTTTTTTTATTATTTTATTTATTATTTTATTATTATTTTTTTTTTTATTATTATTATTTGATTTTTTAATTTTATTTTGATTATACTTATATATTTATTATTTTGTTGCTTGTTAATTATTATTTAATTTCTCAGTTGTATTTATTAACTATTTTTTTTTTACATTTTTAAATGAAACATTCACTAAATAGAATAAAAATCTAAGAAATAGAAAAAAATTGACTCAGAAAACAAAAATAAATCCTAAAAACAGTGCATTCATACCGGATATAGTCTGATTATCTTGAACAAGCCTTTAGTTTGTATTAATTTATTTAGGAAAGGGAAATCAATGGGAGTATCTAAAATATCTTTTGCTTGAATTCAAATGGATTGGATCATAACTGATAGTTTCATTATACCAAACTTATGGAAATGGAATACAATTTTGATTATTAATTTTGTAGCACCACTCTGGGAGAGTGATTTTAATACTTTAAAGGCCACAGTATCAGAGTTTCATTCTTGGATCAAAAATCCAGCTTTAGATGACAAAACAAATCCCTTTTATAATATTAATCCAGATAAATGCTGGTGTTATGCTTCTTACAAATACATGTCAGAACTTTTTAAAGATGACAGAAAATTATTACAGGCAAGAAAATTCAAATAATATTTTCATAGTCACATAAATTTGCTTTAAATTAATAAAAGTCATTTGCATTAACTCTTTCAGGCATAAGATACAGGTTTTATGTCATACCACTTTTTTTTGTTTGTTTACATAATGCTATATTATTATTATTATTAATGGCTCTTTGAAAATTGTCTAGGTTTACAAAATGTACCATCTGCATCGTGTACTTTATTTACATTAAATTTTGCATATTTAATTTTTTGTAAAATTATAAATATAATCATTTTAATTGAATATTCATGAATCAAGACTGTTGAGCTTACTAAGAGTGCTTTACAGCCCAAAACATTTTTATGCCTTAAAGTGTTATGTAATGTGCCCTTTTTTATAGAATTATCTTATTCAAATTCATGGCAATTTTAAATAAATTGAAAATTTTACAGATTGTTGATTGGGGTAATTTTGGTTTTGCTGAGCGTAATGCATTTGAAAGTGTATTATGGATTGGTAGTAGAGGAGCATATACACCCTGTCATTATGACACGTACGGATACAATTTAGTTGCAGAACTGATTGGCAAGTAGGATGCTATTAATCTAATCTATATTTCTTTTCTTAAAAATATTTCTTACTAATACACAACTATATTATCAACAGAAAACGATGGATATTATTTCCTCCATCTCAAACAAATCTAATGCAACCATCAAGGATCCCTTATGAAGAGTCAAGTGTTTTTAGCAAAATCAACATCCATAATCCTCAATTGAGTGATTATCCATCATTTGCAGTATGTCATTTAACTAACATTTAAAGGTTTTTTTTAATATTATATTTGATAATGCTCTAATAGAAACTTTCCTGAAAAGATTGAAAAAATAACTTCAGTGATTGATTTATTTGATTTATTTATTTGTAAAAGGTGGTAACATTAAAAAAAAAAAAATTAAACATTTAATTTTTGATATTCGTAGATGTTTTTATTTTTGCATTGCATCACTTTTTGGTTTAGGGAATTCTACTAGTGGAACTTTTTAAAAACAGTAGCTATTTTAAGACTGACACTTTTTTACTACCTTAAAAAGTACCTTAATTAGTGCCTTAATATCTTCTGTAGCCCGAAATTCAACACGTCAAGACACAGTTTATATGAGTCACCTATCACACTGCCATCTGAATGAGTTATTTTTTAGTAGCGTAAATGTATAGTTTTCAGACACTCATCATAGCGATGCATGTGAACAAGTATCGTCGAGAAAAAATATGGAACAACGGGCTTACATTAAATTCTACCTAAAGTTGGTAGATCGGCTATGGAAACTCACCAGATGTTGAAAATGCCTAGGAGAACGATGCTCTATTCCAAATGAGTACATTCGAGTGGTTGGTCGCTTTTGTGATGGCCATGAAGACCTTTCAGATGACACGCAGCCTGGAAGGCCATTTTCCGTCTGAGCATGATAAACCACCAAAAAACTCGGGAAACTCGTCACTGCTAACTGCTGAATCACAATTCGTATGCTTGCGGATGAATTGGGCTGCAACCTGGAGACAATTTGTTAGTGTGGACTAACGAATCCTTTACGTTATTAAAAAAAAAAAAAAATCTATGCAGCTGCAGTGCGATAGGTGACTCATACAAACTGTGTCTTGACATGTTGAATTTTTGTGTACATTTTACCCGCCAACCTCTGTCCGGGTATTTAATTGCCACATCTTGTAATATACCATATATTCAGAGAGAGGGAGTGTATTTTATTTTGTGTTGATGTAGAGTTATCATATTTAATCTTTAAAATTTTGATTTTCTATGAAATATTCATATGACTTCAATCATTTTTATTCATCTAGGCAGATTAAGAAATTTTATATGTTTTTAATAATTTTTCTTTTGTTAATGATTTCTGGCATAATTTCAATTCCAGAACTATCTTAGAGAGCTTAGGATGGCAATAATTAGAGGTTTAATTTACAGATTTTTTTAATACACCTAGCCTTCATTTCACGTGATTATCAACTTGCACAATTTCTGACTAATATGGTCGGAAAAAAAATACAAAAAGATTTAAATCTTTTACAGTAGGGTTTCAGTTCAGAATGATATTTTTGTTTGTATGTAGATGAAACCCAGAATTGCTTAAGTATTTTAAATTTGTTGTTGATTAGAAAATTTTGTCCTTCAACACAGTAATATTGCTTACCAGTATCATCATGTACAAATCTTTAATCTTACATCTTAAAAGATTAATTATTTATTCATAATTATAACAGTGAATTAAAAGAGACTTTCAGTAATAAATGTACAAGGCTTATATGTACGAGGGCATATTGAAAAGTAATGCCTCCATGGCTGTAACTTTTTTATTTTTTAACCGATTTTCAAAATTCTTTTTGTATCTGATACTTACATTTGTCCTCTATGTAATGCACTATTCACTTTTTGACATAATACCCATCCCTTTCCAACGTGTGACTAGTCGGGTGAACCCATCGGAGACGAATTCCGGAGTTGTTGTTCGACACCAGGACCGAACAGAAGGTTTCACCTCGTCGTCAGAACACAACTCATGCCCCTTTGGGAAGTGGTGAAAGTCGCAAGGTGCAAAGTCTTTCATTTTTGAACTGCAGTTTTTCATCTATGAACTGTAGGCGCTGCAACCCCCTCTGATGTGTGATGATCGTGTATGGATGGACGTTATCATGCTGCAGAGAGGATCCAAAGCTGCCATTCAATCCTCGTGTCAACGACAACCCTGGAATTTCTCTTCGACGTGTTCACCCGACTAGTCCACGCGTTGGTGTAATGCGTGGAAAGGAATGGGGACTATGTTGAAAAGTGAATAGTGCATTACATAGAGAACAAATGCAAGTATCAGATGCAAAAAGAATTTTGAAAATCGGTTAAAAATAAAAAAGTTACAGCCATGGAGGCATTACTTTTCAATATGCCCTCGTACTTCTATATACAGGGCAGTTTACAAGGAGTATAATAAACTTAGGCATTTTGTTGTCAGATTGACCAAAAGATGCCACGATTTGAAATAACACATTGAAGTAAAATGTTACACACTTCAACCATAAAATGTTAAAAATTAAATATTCAAATAAGGACAGGTTTATGTATAAATATAAAAGAACATGTCCTGACTGACTGATTCATCAATGCCGAGCCGAAACCGCTGAACTTAATTATGGTACAAGAAATTTTGACAGTAGGTTATTGTGTGACGTAATCACCCACTAAGAAAGGATTTTAAGAAATTCATCCCCTAAGGGGGTAAAATAGGGCATATGAGTTTGTATGAAAATCTGTCATTTTTTAAAGTTAAATCTATGAAAATTGATATTTGGCCCTTTGGTAAGAAATTAAGAAAGATGTGTTTAATGATTTTTGGAAATATATCCCTTGAGGGGTAATATAATTAGCTAAAGCAGTTTTGGCTGAGCATTGATTGTAACAAAATTACTTTCTATAGCATAAAAGTTAATTTTAATACAGATGGTGATGGATGTATTTTAAATTGTGGTATCATTTATTTGTTTGCATAACTCTATAACTCGAAGGGGTACACACCGTGACGGTGCATGCTGCTGAGCAGTCGCTCTGAATATATGAAAATTATTCTGCATAATCTATAGATGCAAAGACATTTTTTTCCCATTCATTGATAGCATGGTTTTTGCATTTAATTTTACATTTACCGGAACCTAAAATTATATGACGACTTCTTATCTGATTTCTGAAATATGTCAGTTTTCAAATTTAAAAAAAAAATCATACTGTTATGGCAACCAGATTATCTTTAATCATTACTTGGAATTTTAATTATTCAAAATTGTTTTCAACAGCAGCTAATAGAAAAAAGTTAAACAGAAAACTCCAAGAACTGAATATATAAGCCTTTCAAAATATGCAAATTTAATAAGGTGCAGTTTCAATTCACTTATACAAATATACTAATTGAAATACTAATATGATTAGAGATCGCTAAACGATAAAAGCAAGCATAGTAATGCAGGACTCTGTTGAAAATAATATCAGTCCTTAAGGCTATTTTCTATACGAAGATATTGCACGGTTTTAATTTTTATGTTACCCATTGGCTTTTTTTGTTTTATAACTTTAGGCCTTTAATTAAAAATTCTTAAATTAAAAAGTATTTTTTAAAAATGTTAAGTCTAAATTCAAAATTTGTTGTTTAATTAATTTTTATTTATATTAAATAAGCCTGTGCTTATTTGAATATTTAATTTTTAACATTTTATGGTTGAAGTGTGTAATATTTTAATATAAAAGATGTCATATGAAATAGGTCATATTCCACGTAGGTATAGAATTACAATAGATCAAAGTAACAGCAAATAGACAACTTTGTTTTGACAACTCTGCTCCTATCGCAGCTGCCTCCACCAAACTTGGACGGTTTAATGGGAGCACATAGCCTTTAATCACGCTAATTTGGGCGCATGCACCTCTGTTGGTTTCAGAGATAGGTGCTTGAAGTGGGACCTAGTGTTGTAGGTAAACAATGTTATGAAGTTATAATTAATTAACATTTTCTTTAAAAGCATAAGAAAACATATGAGTTAGTATAACAAGTGCTCAAAATGTGCCCTTTGAGACTGAATGCAAGCACGGCACCTACATATCATTCATTCATAAGCACAAACTAAGGCATTGTTATTGCGATTTTGATTGAGAAACTGTTCACGAATATCGGTGTCAACAAACAAGTGATCGTGAATTGTTAATGGACTGTATTTTACGTTTTTAATCTTAACTATATGTATAGATTTGCTACCACAATAAAACATTGATCTTTTGTAATTCTGTACCTAATTGGACTATGACACATGTTCATATCACTTTTTTTTTTGCTCAACTTTACTTCCCCAACAAAATACTACAATTTATTACTCTAATTGTGAATATAAAACTTAAATAACATCTTGCAACATTCTAAGAAGGAGCTTTAGTTGGACAAAGTGATCGCCATATGCATATGCCCATGTCATTAATGCTTAAAAGATAAACAGAAAGTAACAATCTACTCATTCTTGATGAATTGGTTGTTATATCACATACCATTATCGACTTGAAGGGTCCATGAAAAAGCCTGAAAAGTTGGTACATCCAAGCTAAAACCTTTATGGTCAGATCTCGGAAAACAGAATTTGAAAAAGTTAATCCGTTTTCAAGTTATCGTGCAAACAATGGACAACCAACTGGATAAATGTACAGACAAGCGTGCTTTCTTACAAGTAGCTTTTTGCTAATAACAACGTAAGGAGCTTTGGAAAACTGAAAAACTTGTTAAGATATATTTCAAGGTACTTCATGGCCCCTTGGTTTCTGGGAGTTGCTATTGTTTCTTAGTCTTAACAGATTGATCCATCTGTTCAGCTGCAGGTTAATTGATATCGTCTATTAACCTTCAATCATTTTTTTTTAAATTCCAAAACTATCAAAAGGACATATGTAATTGGCTAGTTTTATGTATGATCTATCTCTCAAATTTTTATGTACCTTAAAACCCTGAAAGAGACCATCCTCCCCCCACCATGAAACAGTGTGACCCACCGGCATGAATTCTTTATGCAACGTCAAAGAATGAAAAATCACAATGCAATGTTAACAACTAAAAAACTGTCTCTATACAGGCGAAAATGCTTGATTTATGATGAAATTTCATACCCTAGCTCACAAAACAAGTACCTATTCCCATCCATTGGCGTGCATTGAAACTATTTCACATTTCATCTATACAGCTCCAATTCGGGAATTTTTGGATCACACGTTGTATACACGTTGATATCCATGCTAACGTAGGGCAGTTTGAACATTTCATATAAGAAAGAGTTTCATGTATGCTGGTACATTCTGTTCTTGTATACTTCCCATGAGTAATGTAATTAATGAAGTGTTGTAGAAAATGAGTGCCAGCATGGAAATAAAGCATTTCCGGACCCATGCCGATAAAACTTATTTTCTTCCTCTACATGTGAGAAAGTTATCTGAAAGTTTGCCCTTACTTTTTTGTTCCACCCTGTGTACTCACTTTAACCTTGATTTCTCTAATTTCACGGAACAAAAAAAAAAAAAAATTCTAAATAAAGAGGTTTTGAGATTTTGGAGGGTTACTTTTAAATCAAGGTTTTTACGTTATTAAAGATACTGTGAGAGTACAGAGAACAATAAAAGATAAAATGGTACTTGTATATAGAGTTATGCCAAGTACAAGCATCAGTAATGCAGAAACTGTGCATTCTTAACATCTTGTATGCAGCAGACTTGCCAACAAGATCGAAAAATTTTTGATTTTTTTTTTTTTTTTGTAACACATGAGAATTGTCTAACTTTAACTGAAGTGACATCAAATTCTTTTTGTTTTCTTACAAAAAATTTCTCATAATGAAAAAAATCTTAATCCTAATGTATTTAAATGTTTTGCATTCTGAGAAAATACAGAGATAACGAGAAAAAATGCAAGGAAATAAAAATTTTTCAAGACATTGTGGTTCAACTGTATTCAATTAAGATATATTCATTTGTCTACTTAAAATTTTGACTCTTGAAAATTTAATGCCCATTCATTTACAGTAGTACTTATTCATGAACCTTGTGGAACTCTAATTGGTAGGTAGATGTTAATTGAAATTTGCATCATCATTGGTTTTCTTTGAGACTCAAACAATCGCCCATCATTTAATAAAAATTTATGCAACAGTTGATATTAAATTTTCAATGCCTTTTTATTTGTTTGTTATTATATTTTCAATAAAAAATTGCTTTAAAAATTTTAAAACTAACAAAACCTTAACAAAAAGTTTGTTTTTTTTTAACATGTAATATTTTTTTTCTTTCCTCTTTGCAACATATTCATAGCTCACAACTCCTTTTGTAGTTGACTTAGAACCTGGTGAAGTTCTTTTTGTTCCACATCACTGGTGGCATTTTGTTGAAAGCTTGGAAACATCCGTGTCAGTAAATACGTGGTTGGAAATTGTAAGTGATAAAAATTATACTGAAAAAAAAAGTCTATTTACTTTATTAAAAAAATTAATTAAGAATTACCAATTTTAGAATTAATATATCTTGTGTACAAGTTATCCAATGCCAAGAATTAAAATGTTACAACTTCGCAGAATTTTTTTTTTAAGCGCAAGTTATTTGAGATGTTTCTAAGGGTGAAATAAACTCTGAACTTTCTTGCCCTACAGCATTGTTGCAAGTTTTGAATTTATGATTTCAACCCCTCTTGTGCCAGTCAGAATAACATTTTTTTTTCCCTTTTGGTTGGAACCTATTAATCCTAACTTCCCAAAACTATTATCAATTTTCCACCTGCTGGTTGCTCTCCTCTGTCCCTACTCCCCTTCTAACTTTGAGGTCTTCGTCTCAAATTATGGCTAACCCCAGATAATATTTGCTGAGTCACACTTAGGGGAAAAGCAAGGCGGCAGACAGACAGAAAAACAGTTCTGTCAGGCGTAATCATCTGAAAATTGATTTTGATCAAGCCAAAGATCTGAACAAAAATAGCTATACAGTTAACAGATGGCCATCTCAAAGGCAACAATAAATCTCGAGCATCATTAGTTAAGTAACTCTTGTTCCTTGTTATCGAATATACTGTATATTTCACTTCAAATGACATGTAATCTATGATAACAGCCAAATACTATGACGTGGACCAGTCAGAGTTCTATGCATGTCTAAACCTATAGACTCTTTAAGAATATGCTCAAATCATATATTTTTATTGAATTTAAAAAATTTAAATCTTTTTAATAATTTTTTAAAGAAAGAAGATGAAACAAACCGATTAGAAGAAGCAATTACACGTACTTTATTTTCAATGTTTGTTGAAGTTTATGAAAAGGATGAATGGCTGAATCCTAATGAAGTACTTTTATTTGTTTATGGAATGCATGTTATTTGTTGTCGTTTTTTTAAATTGATTTTTTTTTTTTTTTTTTTTGTTTTAACTTTTTAATTATAGAAACTAGAATTGCCTGACACGAATATGGATTACATCTGTCAAACAGTTAAAAAGTGTGTAAATTCAAAAGGTAAATTCTACCAACATAGATTATTTAAAATAATAATAATAATTCCCCACCCCAATTTACAATGTTTTCTTCAATTACATTAGGCAAATGTAACCGAGTAGAGGCACTCGATTATTCTGAGCAGCATGATAAACTAATCAATTACAGTCCTCTTGCAAAGAGACATCGATCGTCAAGCAAGGAGGAGGAGAGATTGTCCCTATGTAATGACTGCATAGTTCCTGTCCAGCAGTTAACATTTTCTGAATATATGGATCTCATAAGAATAAGTAATAGCCCATATAATAATCAGTTGCTTAAAGAATCTGATGAGAAAAATAGTGTAACAACTATGGAAAAATTGAATAGAACTCAGAAAGACGGTTGTTGTTTGAAAAATTGTGAAGGGGAGAAGACTGATGTTGCCTCATCTTCAGAAGACATTATTTCATTGAAAAATGACGAGTTTAAAAAACTTTTTATGAACTGTGTAATTCATCCAAATGTTATTTCTGAAATAGCAAAATTATTGCATAAGGAATGCTCGTTGTAAGGCAGCTTTATTTTTTTTATATTAAAAACTATTCACAAATATTTTATAGTTTAATTTGTTAACATTTTACAGGGTGCTTCAAAAAATTTACAGAAAAAAAGGTGTTGAGAAACACAACTGATTAAACAAGATATAGTAATGAACATATTTTAACAAGAATAAAGAGTTTCCAAAGATAACATTACCATTTCAGTAAGCTATGATGAAAAAAAAAGTTATTGTATGTATTTTCTACGTGAATGTGCGAACATTTTTTAAAGCACCATGTACAACATATTTTCATAATAATCATATGAATAGCATTCTTGCGCTATTTTATTTCTGTTTTTTAAAAGAAAAACTCGGAGAAATGAATTTTAAATAAAAAAATTTTTAAAATTTTGTTAAACAGACAATTCGACACCATCCCTGTTTGGTTAATTTTGATGTTGTGTTTTATCTCCCCATATTGCATTGCCGCCGCAATGACTAAGCATTTACAAAACAAGCCTATTCCATTGGCTTAGGCCTCTTAACAGATGGACTTGATCGTCATTCATCATCATCATATGGCAGGCCACGATCCAGTGAGCATGCAAAGCATTCACCACAATCATCACCTAAGCACATTAAAGTTGTCTTTAATCATTTTGCGATCTTTTCAAAAGTGCTTATTTTGAAAGTTAAGAATTAAAAGAACTTTACAAATTTTATTTACAAAAAATAAATATTTATTACATGCTAAGTGAAAGGGTATTTTTTTTTAAACATATTACAATATTTTACATGATAAAACAAACCCTATTTATAAAACAAATCAACACTCCAAAAAATAATAATAAAATAAAATTAAAAATTAAATTTCTTGTTTCAAGTTTTCTTCAAATATCATAATTTGTGAGTCAAATATTTCCTTTGGATTTAAAAACATATTTACATATTGCATTTGATTTTTATATCATGGCAAGTCTTAATTTAGAAGAACCTCAAATAACAATTTTTTTAAATGTATCTTATTCTTCATCAATAATTAGCCACACAAAATTTATTTCTTAAGGGGGGAAAAATAAAAAAGAATGAAAACCAGTTTGATTTGTGTGCTTATTAATGTTCTTTTCTTTCTGTGGAAGATTTTCTATGCATAATGATTTTCCTTTCCTATACTTTTAAAATCTTCGCGTATATGTTATTTAAGGCAATAATACTGTTGAGAATGAACACCATTCTTAAATTGGCACTGGGCCAAACTTCAAAACAAATTAAAACAAAATTTATACAAAAAAACATTCTTCCCCGATCCTATCTTCATCCAAGTACTTGTAGGCCACCATATTCTGCAGAGCTAAACACTGAAGACATCCTTTTTATGATGTATTCGTTAGTGTTTAGTAGAGAGAAGTTTTTGAATTTTTTCCTCATTTCGTAGGATGTTTGCTTTCACTGCACTTATTTTATCCATCTGATCTTGAACAGCAAGGTCTAATTCTTGAAGCTGTACCTTTAAAGGTTCAATATGAGTTTCTAAAGTACTGAAAGAAAAAAAAAAGTTTACATTAAAACAAAAATGAAAACCTAAAAAAAATATCTAAAACAAGACATCTGTTTTGATGAATTCAACTACAGGCTTAAAAAAATAAACAATGAGCTATATTTTTTCAATCAATAGTAGAATTCAAGCAAAACAGAAATAACAAAAAAGTAATGAAAACAAAAATATTTAAGAAAAAGTAAAAAACAAAACCTATATTTTTTTCAAACTTAATCAATTAAACTTGTGAGCTTTCCATTTTATTTGAAACTTTACTTCTCAGCAGCAATGCTGAATTCCTTAGGAATGACTAGTTTACTTACAAAGGGACCGCATGGACTTGTAATCACGGATTTGGTTGAAATTTTAGGAGGTCAATCTACAACATTAATATACAGGGTGATTACAAAAGAACTTCACACTTTTAAAAATTTATTACATCAAAGCTATTCAGAATATAGACACACCACATACGGAGTCTTAAAGAAAAATTTGTGAAGTTTATTGTGACACAGTTAAAGATGTTCAATATGCCCCCCTGTAGTCGAATTCGTCCCAAACCCGCATTAACATGTCTCGACCCGCTTTCACATACATAAGCAAAATTTTTAGGGTATATTAGAATTGGTAGTTATTCCTTTTCTCAGATCATGCAAGATTTGAACATCTTTCATGCAGAGATTTTAAGATTTGTTGCTAATATCATTAATGGAAAGATTGATAGTCCTTTTTGTTTGGCTTACTTATACTTTAACTGTAATATGTGGTTTAGAAACCAAGAATTGTTTTATATTCCTTAATTTAATTTTAATTTATTATTTAAAATTTTATCTTGTTTTAATCAATTGCATAATGCTAAGAGTAATTTTGATTGTTTTTTTTATAATATTATCCAGTTTTGGTCTTTTATATAATTATATAATTTCATCAATATATAATTATATTGTTTTCCTATGTATTTTTGTTTTATCTCTTTGTCTTCGTCCTCGGTGCCTTGGTGGGGATTCCTGTGTGGCACCGAGCTACCTTTATCCTTATCTTTGGTATCAATAAATAATAATAATAATAATAATAATAATAATAATAATAATAATAATAATAATATTGTCAATATTGAAAAATTTTGACAATATTTTCACGGATGGTAATTGGTGATCCATGATGTGACGGTGACTATTGCGTATAGACCGTCGATAGTGCGAATAGAGCTTTATAGTTTCTTTTTTATTTCACACGCCATGGCAATGACCTTCTGTAGAAATATTGTACAACTCATTTTGCATTTTTTTGACCTGTGAAGGAAAAATAATGGGGAAAAAAAGAAAATGAAAAATTTCAATAATACAGGAATCAAACCCAGACCAGTAAATCCACAGAACCTGATGTTAACCACTGCACTACCGTTGTTAAGTTGTATACCTTTCTTCCCGTTTGGCTTATCTGGCACTACAATAATAAACGTAAAATATTTTATTTTTATCCCTCCGATATGAAAGACCATTGAATCAAATCCTTTTACACATAAAGTAGATGTTGTAGATTGACCTCGTAAAATTTCAACCAAATCCGTGATTACATGTCCATGCAGTCCCCTTGTTAGAATATTGAAATTTAAACTTTCTTTCGTGAATATAAGCTACAAACATTGGAAAAAAAAAATCATAAGAAATATACTAAAATATAGCATCACCCTTATTTAAAAACTGATGCCCTATTTTGTTTAGTGAAACCCTATATATCCTTCGTCACATTAATTTTTGTAGTAAGTCTTGAGAAATCAAAATTTTAAAAATTAAGAGACTAAAACTTCTAAAGATAATTTTCATACGAGAAGAAATTCTCAAAACACAGCATTAAAAATTAATTTAAAAAATCATAAACACCATTTATAGTGCTCAGCACTCAAGAAAAAGGAAACGGGCACATACTTAATGTAAGTGCTTAGCGATTGTAGATGTCTGCTTTATTCAGAGTTTCTGATATATGGCAGCCTCCTCCTCAACTGTCAGTCTGTTTGCTCAAGAACAAATATAAAAAGTCAAACTTGAACCTGAATTTATAATACTTTTAGCTAATTAAAGTACAACCTCTGACAATTAAGTTCGGTGAATGATGTCGTACCCTAATCTGTGCGAGCTTTACGCGAGTAACAATGCATGTGAATACAAGCCCAGTCATTGTTTAAGCAAGTTCAGACAGGTCACGTTTGTGCGTGCAATGGTTTAGCAGATGCTCGTTTCTCCAGTTGAAGGTGTAGCGTGCACACGTAACTGTGGATAATGGATCAAAGAGGAACACTTCCGTAATCATGCAACAGTTTCTGGCCAACAAAAGGGTCGTATCCATAGCTCATCCACCTTATTCACCAGACTTGGCACCGGCAGACTTTTTCTTGTTCCCACGCCTGAAACGGGCCTTAAAGGGACACAGATTTGCGGACATTCCAGACATTCAAGCAAATGTGACACATGAACTTAAAGCCATCCCTAAGGAGCTTCCAGGACTTATACACCCGATCCCAAAAGTGTATTGCCTTCCAGGGTGATTATTTCGAAGGACAATAAAGTAAATGTGGCTCTATCTGTTTTGCATTTTGTTGTGTGAACTCATTCACTGAATTTAATTGTCAGAGGTTGTATATTGATCAATAATAAAAAAGAACAAGTATCATATTCAACCTAATGGTTAATCGAGTGCCAAATATATTTCTGTTTATTTTTTAAGCTGGAATTTCACCAAGAGAATGCCAGGAATATGCAATGCTCCATTTCCTGTTCGTTTTTGACTGGTAGAATGAGGTTTTTTTTCATTTGCACATGCGGCTACTTCCTTTTTGTTTCGTGCAAAAACCCTTTAACTTGACAATGCAAAATATCTTGTAAACAAAATGTTTTATAAAGAAATGTTTCCAATAAGTTAACTGTCTTTAAGGGAGAATCAAATTTCATTGTACAGTGCTCCCTCTGCATAATGGCATCTACAGAACAACAAATATATAATGCCAACTCCAAATAATGAAGTTTTTTGCCGGAAAATAAAAAATGCGGTCTTATTAGTGTGTAAAATTCACAATACAGAATTTGTAAACTGTGGTTGTAACTGGAAGCTATGCATCAACATTAAGTAATTAAAATTAAAAATTAAAGGAAAAATTCAAACCAAGATTTGAACCAAGGACTCATTTGGTAGAGCTTTGGTGAATTTTCATCAGCTTGCTGATGGTCTATATAAAGAAATTCCAGACTTATGAGCCATCGTTGGGCATCCTCCTTGACTGATTAGCAGTCTTTAGGACTTGGAGGCAGCCTGGCTATACCAGTGTCTACTTTGGCCCAGTTGGTAGAGACGAGCTACAGAAAACGTAATCCATGTTGTGGAATTTTTCCTTTCATTTTTCATCCTAATTAGGTATCTAACATAGAAGAATAGCTTCAGTTTACAACCATCACTTTACCATAAAAATAACATGGAGATTCAAAAATGTCTAATTAAGTAGAGTCTAAGACAAAGTCTATGGCAGCTCTTCAGCACTGTTGATACAGATCCCATAGAAACCTTTGTTTTTAATGAGAAATGTAAAAAAACTTATAAGGTAACATAGGGTGGTTTGAAAATGAAAAAAAAAATTGATCTAGCACTAATCAAATTTCATAAGCCTCCTGTTGTCTGTCAATTAACTTTTTAAACTTCTGCATCAGTCAGCAGAATTAGTGATGATGTCAAATCTATTCGCCGTCCTACAGGAAGCAGTATTGTGATCGAGGTCTTAACCTCCGAAACAAGCTAGGCTGTTATTAAGCAGCCATAGCCTAAATATAGTTAGTGTTTTGAAAAGTTTTGCCTCCTATGCAATGCAATTTGCAAGTTACGAACGTGAAACTGATATGAAAGAAAAGTCTGATTCATTGACTATCATGACATTTAGCAGTGGCCATTTACAACTTCACGCATATGCAGAATAGTTGAGAAAATGGCAACGTACATAGATGTTCGGTTGAAACAAGGTGCTATAATTGAATTCCTCACCGAGGAAGATTGTCTGAGCACAGACATTCATTGAAGGATGAACGTTGTCTATGGCAGCTGTTGGCAACCTTTTGGACCTCGCGGACCACTTAACTCATGTTTCGCAAAAATTTAAAATAACAAAAATTTTCTCGTGGACCACCAGTGCCAATTGCTGGTCTAATGGCAATGAGAACTGTCAGAGAGAGGCAAAAAGTGTGAAAGACATCGATCCAGGCACAGCAAGCCTGCATGGCCAGGACCGCAGTGGACAACGGTTAATTTTTACTATATGCACAATCGCACGACGACTGATTTTGCGGTGGGTTTTTTTTAACAGTGTATCTTGTTTGTGGATTCGGACGTTAGAGGGAGTGTTTTGGCTGTCTCTTCCCATTGTGCGCTTGCTGTTGCCATAGCAACCACACAAATTTAGCATGTCGTGGTTGTTTTGAGCTATTTGTGGATTTCTGATTTTCTTTTTTCTGCTTTCTGGATAATTAGCCATTGTCAAAAGGAACCATCTTTTAAAGGTAAATCAGCATTTTTTTTTTTGTGCATTCTGGTGTTGGGTTAGGTTAACTGAGGTTGGGTTAACTTAGGTTAAACCATAAAATGAGCTCCCCTAACTTTCAGACAGCCATTAACCTCCTGTAACCAGTAATAAAAAATACTGACCATTAGCCTCCTGTAACCAGCCAAGGGGAAACCAACTGCCCCCTGTGACCAAACAGGATGGGGTATATACACTACATGGTCAAAGGAGTTGGGACACCTGTTGCTCTACCATAAAGCCGCAAAAAGCTTCAATCAGTAGTGTGTAGGACCACCCCAGCTGCTCTCACTGCCTCCACCCTACATGGCATACTGTCCACAAGTTTACTGTATGTGTCCACAGGTATTGACCTCCATTCTTCGAGGAGCGTCGTAGTCAGTTCCTGGACAGATGTAGGGCGAACCATCCTGGATCTCACACGTCGTTCCAATTCGTCCCAAAGATGTTTGATGGGGTTGAGATCAGGACTCTGAGCGGGCCAATCCAGTTCTTCAACCCGCATCTCGTCAAACCAGTCGGATATAGATCTTGCTTTGTGGTAAGGCGCATTGTCGTGCCGGAAGAGGAACGGCCCGTCACGAAGTGTTCCCACGGCGCTGGAAGTGCCCCATTATCCAGAGTGGTCCTGTAGCCATCAGCATTGAGGTTTCTGTCCCCTTGATGAGCGGGCCCAGTCCAGTCCAGGAGAAACACCCCAGGTATTCACAGGGGTGTCCCAACTCCTTTGATCATGTAGTGTATGTCTCTAGGGTGCGTGAGCGTTCTCGGAAACAGTAATTTACCGCCCACAGCGATTTACCGCTAACTGTGATTTACTGCTCACAGTGACATGCAATGCACTGAAACGACGAAAATGTTGTCATGAGCATAGGAATTGGACACAACAACAATGGGAGAATGTCATCTGGTCAGACAAATCGTTATTCCCGTTCACACTGTTGAAATGTCCGAGACTGGTTTAAGGAACACGATGATAAACTACAACACTTCGACTGGCCCCCTCAGTCCCCTAATCTTTTATTATCATTAAACCTTTGGGGCGATTTGGAGGTCAAGTTGCACAGCAGATTTCCACCTCCACTGTGAATTAGTGAATTTTTTACAGGACTGGCTACGTATCCTTGTTACTGTTGTGCAAGACTTGTATTTGTCCATCCAAAGTAAGATACAAGATTAATGCAAAAGGAGGGCCACTGCCTATTAATAAATATTTTTTTTTCATAACTGTTCATATTATTTTGTCCAACCCCTGTAAATGGAAGACAACATGGGACAAGTCAAATGAAGTAAAATAATACGATAAAATAAAATAACAAAATAAAATATATAAAATGGGTCACATAATCGGAATAAATTATACAATATATAGTAATCAAATGGAAAAAACATGTAACAAATCAAAATAAACAAATAAATAAATATGAAAACATTAATGGTACAAAAGGAAACAGACTGGATTGCAGAGTAAGGAAATTATAGGTCATGGTGTAGGTGATGAAGTTATGGGTAGCTGTCAAATATAATTTGGTTGTTCAGGAGCTTGGTGGGGTGTGAACTAGAGATGGCTATGTATATTTCAATGCTTTCTTTACATAAAGCCTCCCTCATGTTCTTGAAACCACTCCCGCATAATACAAGCACTGTGGCAAGGCGCTTTATCTTGTTGGAAGAAGCCATCTCCATGATAGGATGAACTTGATCAGCAAAGATACTTAGGTATGTTGCTAATCCACACGAATTAAAGGGCCCATATCATGCCAGGAAAACATGCCCCAAACCATAACACTCCCTCACCAGCTTGAAGGGTTGTACTCATGCATGTGGGGTCCATGTTTTCATGCAGTTTCTAATAAATTCTCACGTGACCATGTGCATGAAGCAACTGGAAACGTGATTCATTCATCAGACCACATGACTTTTTCCAGTGCTCAACTGTCCAATCCTTGTGTTCCTGTGCGAATTGGAGATGCTTTATCTTGTTAACTGCAGACAACAAAGGTGTAAAGGTGTTCGAACAGGCCTTTGGCTTCCATATCTCATACGATGCAGTGTACGGGGAGCAATATATTTAGATATTATTTGAGAGGATTCTTGTAATTTGAAGTAGTTTTCGACCTTCAATTTTTCGAATTATGTCATTTGAAAAATTTGCTTCTTGAAAAAGTGCATTTCGAAAAATTGATTTTCGAATAATCAACTTAGAACCAATATAACAGTTAAGCAGCAGCCCTTCTGATACCATGTGCTTGCCATTGTCTATTTATGTCAAACGTGACATAGGCCTACCTTATTATTTTGACATCAAGACATTTTTAAAGCTTAAGAAATTTGAAATTAGGGTGATAATGGTGACCAATGCCAACAGTCGACTGTTGTTACTGTGTGTGGCTCTTTAACACTACTGCCAGCTATCTACACGGTTAGTGAAACCCAAATCTCTTGCCGGTTTGTGTATTTCGTGTTCAAATATTTAAATAACATTAAAAATGTAAATAAAAATTTTTCCCTTTAGTATTCCTTGTTGAAATGCAAGGGGGGGCTTATGACCACAAGTCTTTGTGTCTTCAAATACATGTCATCATTATAGTGATGTTTATAATGATATTTATTGTGATATTTCAGTGATGCAAAAATGAAACAATTTTAAACAATACAGAATGTTGGATTTTATTTTAAATACAGGTGAGGAATGGAGACAACAAAAACAATTCACTTCCCACAAAATTATTTATTGTTCATGTAGTGCATTTTGACTGCTCTGCAGTCTTCGTATTGCATGCTGGTTTGAACATGAAAATGCAATTTGTACTTCTGTTGGTAATTGTTATTTAAAAAAAAAACAATTAAATAAGGAATTTTTAATTCATTTCATTCTGGCATAAGAAATAGAATTAAATTTCCAGAAGAATTTCCATTTTACTGTATAAAAAAAAAAAAAACTTTCCTCAAAAAAAATATGTAAAACTAGCTGTGCCCGCGACTTCATACACGTGGAAATTATTTTTGACTTATTATAAAGCTTCTTTGTAAACAATGTTTGAAGTAGTATGATTGGCGACATGAACAAAGAGCTTGTTTGCTTCACTAACACGGGAGAGAGCCACATTGATCTGGCCGTGAGAAAATCAACTGACACTAAGTTCCATGCTTGCGGCACGCAGCGTCTGGTCTGGTGCTTTGTTTATTGTCGTGCCATAACATAAGCTCACGGGAATTGTACAAGTTTAAAACGAAATGGGAAATTGTTAGGAATAAGCGGAATTCGGATTATAAAAACTTGCTCGCCTGTGCCACTTGCTGTCAAAATTTCCCCTTCAATGATGTTACATTGGAGAGAAGTAACTTTAAGCCTCGTACCATTACACAATTTCAGTGGGCTTAAATTTCGCAACAGAATAATAGGGACGCCGTTTTTCAAATTAATTTTGTGTGATGGAAGGCCAGGTGCGCTAAGAGAGTGTAAAATTCGACTGGATAATTGGTTGAGTCATCTTGATCCATAACTCTGTTAATAGATATATACTCTACATTTTCTCCCTCAACATGAGTAAGTATATCTGAGTTAATTCTTGCAGTTTGATCGTTTCGAGGTGTCAATATAACCCTTTCACAAAGCCAAGAGTTTTCAGGAGTTATTGTTTGCATTTGATCACCATAAAAGGAAGACATAAAATGATGTCTTGAAGTAAAATTACTGTCCGGCACAAATTACCAAGCAAAACGATTTGACCGTATTCTTCCCGATATGTGCCCTCACCAATTTTTAGCAGTAAATCAGAAAACTCCTGTGAATTTGTGTTGTCTCCTATTCGCGCCCGCACGATCACTGTTAAGTGCATCCGAGTGATGTGTCGCCATACACTTGAACTCTTCAAGCATGCTCTTATCTGCCCTTGTTGCCAGTGGTACAACTGGTAATGTCTGCCTAAAATCACCACAAAAACGGATTGTAACACCACCCATGGGTTGATCATTTTGTCGAATATCTCTGAGGGTTCTATCAACCGCCTCTACTGCTATTCGATTAGCCATGGTGCACTTGTCCCATATTATTAAGCAGCAATTGCATAGAACTCTGGCTTTGTCACTGTTTCTGGATATGTCACATACTGGGTGATCACTGGGTGATATCCAAATCTATCAGGATTTTAAACATTGTATGGGCAGTTTTACCACCGGGTAACAAAGTGACTGCTATTCCCAACGAAGCCACAGCAAGAGCTATTTTTCCTTGGACTCGCAATTGTGCCAACACGATTGTAGTCATGCATGTTTTTCCTGTCCCACCATGTGCATCCAAAAATAGAATTTCTCCCATATTGTTGTTGACACTGACAAATGCGTTCAAACATTGTGCGCTGTTCTTCTGTTAGATTTCAGATGTCGTTTTGCAAGGTTTCCGCAATTTCTGCTGGATTATAACTTAATTCTGCTGTGCACTCTCCGTTGATGTGTTCACCTTCTACTAATGGCGCTGGCAAGCCGCACTGGGGAAGAGGATTTCCTCCTATAGACATGACCAAATTTTGAATAGCCACCAAGCAGTGAATAAGACCACTATTACGCAATCTATCATTCAGTTCACCTTCAATAGTTTGTCCGCTATTCCTATAAAAGTCTTCCGCCAACTTATCTTGAAATTGTTTCCACAACACTGCAGCATCGGGAAGGGCACAAATATCAGCGAAACGGCAAAGAAATGACGCAAGCGATGTGGACTGTCAGTAACGCATAATTCAGCCAGAGCATCATCCCAGTGCTTGTCATCATCAAGTTAGTGTAGCTCTTGGTAATCATCACGATAAGTGGGATGTTGGATCCCGTTAACCGTTCGTAGATCGGCAAAGGAAGTGGGTCCCCGCACTGTATGTAAAGCAAGGGCAAGTAGAAACATTCAGGATTGTTTGGATGATCCGTGTACACTCTTCCGGTAACGTGTTCTTTAAATGTGCCAGGCTCGCCATCTAACGCTCTCCCACACCTTCTACGATTGAAGACACTTCGCTGCTTGTCGTAAGTATTATACAACCCCTGGCAAAAAGTTTGCGATAGTTACTGCCGATTCGCTGGCGCGCGATATAAGTTGATTTTTTAAAAATAAAGATACACAATTAAACGGTACAAAAATTAATATATGTTTATTTGGGTGATTTACATTACACAAAAATTAGATGATGTTCTAAGAAGATAATTACACTGAATAAAAAATTAAAACCGACACCCCTGGTTGGAAAAATGTTTGAGATAATGAAATACGTGGGAAAAAATTTTGTGATAATTTAGTGCCAATATTTTCTACGGTGGTGCAAATAGAAAGGATCATACCATTAATTTTTAGGTGATAAACATAACGCTTATGAAGGCAATAGTTCACAAAAATATTTCATAAAAATAAAATTTGCGAGCATAAAATGGAACCCGTTAAAGAACTGTGTCAACAGCTTAAAATGAGCATTGTGAAAATGCTAAATGAGGGAAAGACTCAAACTGAAGTTGCAAACTTGTTGGGATGTGATCAATCTACTGTTTCGACTATAAAGAAAAATTTCCAAGTACAGGCCATGTCCAGACCAATCCAAAATCAGAAGACCGAAGAAATCTAGCAAATGCCAGAAGAGAACTGTAAAAGAAATCTTCAAAAAAATGAGAAAAACACATTGAAAGAGATAAATAATTGATCGGAAGAAGAAATCTCATGTTCGCGTTTGTGACAGAACCTTCGTTTTCCTCGAAATCGACTACATGAACTTGGTTTCATTTGAGGAAAACGAAGACAAAGCCGTGTCTAACTTAGAAACACCGGCAGGCATGTTTGAAATGGGCAAGAACTTACAAGAAGTGGACAATTGAAGATTGGAGGAAAGTTATTTTTTCTGACAAAAGCCGGATTTGTTTATCAAGTGGTGACGACGCTGGAAATTTGTCTGGAGGCATTCAAACGAAAAATTTAATGATGACTGCCTAGTCAGCAAAGAAAAATATCCATAAGGACTCATTGTTTGGGATTATATTTCTTTTAAAGGAAAAGGCAAACTGTACATAATGAAGATAACAGTAGACTCAGAAGCATACATTAATATTATTGATGCCCTCCTTCTTCCAACAGTTGGTCATTTTGGAGATGATCAGTGCATCTTCCAAGACGACATCGTATCTTGCCATTGTTCAAAAAATGTGAAGGCGCATCATGCTACCATTCAAATACCCCAACTTGAAAGGCCAGCCAACAGCCCCGACATGAACCCAATCGAAAATTGTTGGCACAAGTTGAAAACATACGTCAAGGAAAAACACCCAATAAACAAACAAGAATTATCGACTTCAATAAAGTCCCGTTGGTCTGAACTTGAAGACTGTTACATAAGAGACCTTATTGAATCAATGCCTAAGCATATCAAAGCATTAATAAAAGCCAAGAGTGGTGCAACGCAATACTAAATTCATTTGCAACAAATTATCGCAAACTTTTTCCCCACGTATTTCATTATCGCAAGCATTTTTCCAACCAGGGGTGTTGGTTTTAATTTTGTATTCATTGTAATTATCTTCTTAGAGCATCATCTAATTTTTGTGTAATGTAAATCACCCAAATAAACATATATTAATTTTTGTACCGTTTAATTGTGTATCTTTATTTTTAAAAAATCAACTAACATCGCGCGCCAGCGAATCGGCAGTAACTATCGCAAACTTTTTGCCAGGGGTTGTATAACGGAATTTCATCATACAACATAGTTCTCGCAAAATCATCGATTTCACAAAGCCGAAAGCATGCCAGCAAAGTTGTTCGTCTAGAGTTTTCTAACCGATCTGTAATGTTTTCAGGGTGAAAATATATTCGTTGTCCTCCTTCAAAGGTGAACCTCGAGAGAATCACAGGCGGGTGTCTTTCGTTAATGTGAGCTTGAAATGTTTTAAATGATATCTGCGAATAGGGTACGATCCATCTGTTGTCCAAAACAATTCCTTGGCCATGTGATCTTATTGTTAATGTAAACCCATCTTGCTCAGGTGAGCGTCGACGATCGGACAGGTATCCATCTTCTCCTGTATCGTTTGCTCTACCAGTGCTATTGGATATCGTTTAGAACAGCGGCCGTCCTGCATGCAAGGAGAGTTTCTGTTTGATGCCCAGCAAGGACAGTAAACCACGAGTTTCTTTACGATGTCAAACAGTGTTGGATCTGCGTTACGGTCCAGGAATTCAGCACTTATCAGTTTATCGACATCGTTGGGACGTATTTTTGCTTCTAGCTACAGGAGGATATGTGCGTAAGGCAGGCTACACTTTTGCCACTCAATGCTGTACATGAAGCACAAAGCTGACCCAAAAACGCGTTTTTTGTGGAAAACTCTAGAAATTATATCATGTCGATCATACGACCCTTGTCCTGTAAAAAGTTCTTGATTGATTTCATTCCACTTTGGATTTGTTGTGGATGTAATAAAAAGGTCAGGCCTTCCGTGTTTTCGGACCTAACAGAAAGCGTCCTGCGTACACTAGGGCATATGGCATTCGCCGCCTTTAAAAATGGACGGAAGGATCACTAATCGGCCTACGATTTCCATGCTGTCATCCTGTTACATAGCATTCCGCAAGTACACATAATTTTCAGCGCCTAACTGTCTCTGGTTGGTGCGTATGTACACTAAGCGCTCGATCTCGATTTTGGCGTACACATCGACGATAAACTGGCTAAACAGTCCACAAAGTCTTTGCAAGTAGACAAAATGATTTCATCTTATTTGCAGCAGGTGAGCATAAAATTGTTGTGATGATATTTGTTTATATTCGGCACTTTTGTAATAGGGTTGATGTGATACAACCCAAAAATATACCCGTCTTCTCCATGGCAAAAAAATTAAGGGGTATTGTAGGGCGTCGTTTCGAGTGTGCAATACTATATCACGTTGCTGACATTCCTGATCAACCAAAACAGCTGCAACTTCATTTGTGTCAGGAACATTGTACCTGCCGCAATGCCCAGCAGCGGGTTGTTTACCTCTACTAATGACATATTTATATCCTTATTTTGCCCTTGCGGAATAGACTCTAGTGCAGCTTTAAAACTATGATGAATATATGGATTCACTTGATGCAGCGTGTTTTGAAGCAGAGCAATCAGATCATTGTTAAGTTAAATGAGATTAGAGGTGCACTAGGTAGATTTGCTTTATAGAAAATTAGTTTTGAAGTTTATTTTGTAATACAGCCTTTCTAAAATGAATAACATATAACGACTTTTTCCCCCCATAAAAAATTTTTACTTTGGTTCCAACTTAGATAAACATGTAAATCTTGAATATTAACCATATTTCTTTAAAAGAAATTTTCCGAATAACAAATGTTTTGGGAGTGGCCAATGATTTCGTTATAAGGAAGTTCGACTGTATCAAGATAAGGTTATTTGTCGTGGGTGGGAAATTTTTTTTCTATAAACCAGCGGTCAATAAACACTCCAATACAATATGAAAATGTGGCAAAATATCTTTTTGGAATCCGCATAAGATAGTAAACAACTATCCACAGCAAAGCTGAGATATCACTATCAGTGCTACCAGGTGGGAAAGCGAGAAGATTATTGTTTAAAATTTCGCATCATTGCAACAATAGAGCAGCGAGCTATTAGGCAGGCTTTCCTTATCTTTGTAGGCTATGGCTGAGTAGACTCCTAAAACTTTAAATTAAGATATATTTCTGTTTCTTTAGCCGATTTTGATGAAATAAAGCCTATATGTTGCCCCAAGCAATGCTCAAGTTACCTATGAAAACCCGATGAAAATTCATCAAGTAGTTTTGAAGATTAGCGTGTTCAAACAGATAGACAGACAAAAATTTTAAAAATGGTCTTGTTGTATTCAGTTACACTCCCTACATCACCCACAATTAGATTTAGGCAAATATTTTTAATGTACAGACATGAAGGTTCTATAGTTTTATTATATGTATAGATTAGTTGTAGTGTATGGGGAAAGAAAGTATGAGGCGTGTTTTTTTTAGTAAGCACAGTTTTGAAATGTGGCCACTGCAGTGCTGCGGTCACAGTTCTACGAATGTGCCCGAAGTACCTTCATGTTTTGGCTAGCCACAGATGCCATTATGGAAGCATTCGCTTCCGTTGACGTTTGTTTATTGAAAATACCTCTGATTATGAAATATGCACTGTCATTCGTTTCTTAAATGCAAGAGACGTGAAAGCGGCCAAAATGCATTGACAGATTAGTGAAAAATATGGAGAAAAACGCTAGGACCATTTGGCTTCACGACACTGCTCGTCCACACGTGGCTCATCGAACCAAAGATTTCATTTAGATAGAAACAACTTGATCACCATCTGTATAGTCCTGAGCTAGCACCCAATGATTATCATTTGTTCTTGTACTTAAAGAAGCATCTTGGCGATCAGTGCTACAACAATGGTGATGGCATCAAAATGACCATGCTGGAATGGTTAGCAAACCAGGCGGTCGATTTCTATGAGGATGAAATTCAGAACCTGGTCATACGATATAATAAATGTCTTAATAAAGGTGGAAAGTATGTTGAAAACTAGATTAGGATCCAGGCTTTCATAGATATGTTAAGGTGTTAAAAAAATTGTCTTTGTTTCTTTCTTTTTTTCTTTCTAAATATCTAAATGGTATTTACTTAAAAAACATGCCTCGTCAAAAACAGATCATAAAAGTATGAAATCTTAAATGTTTATTTTTACCTCTGTTCTCTTCTGAGAGTATGAACATGAATTTGATTTTCATGTTGCCACTTCTCTAAATCAGTTTGCATAGAATCAATATCTTCTTGCAAATAATCTATCATTTTTCCAAGTGGATTAACACTTCTCGTCAGAAGCTGTATACAAGACCGCATTTTCTCTATTTCTCTTGTAACCAAATCCCGTTCTTTTCGTTTTGCTGCTTCTGACATATTTGATTTGTCCTGAAAAAAAAAAATAAATAAAAAAAACCCATTTATTTCATATTATTTGCAAATGAATAACTGAATTAAAACATCACTCTTGTTCATATTCACATATTTCTAGAAATTGATTTATAAAAGTAACTAAACTCTTAAAATAACATGAATTAAAAATTGCAATCAGCTCTTATATAAAGGGTGTAACAAAAATAGTTGGCTGGCTATGCATACTTGGTTTCTGCCACTAAAATTAAGAAAAAAAGTTTACAGAAAACATGTCCTGAAATAATACCTTGAAGAATTACAGCCACATGACGTTATTCATTTAACATTTCATCACCTGAGGTATTTTCATAATTATACAGGATGTTTCTAAATTATCTCCCGTATTATACATGTTTATTACTCAAAAACTATTACAGATTTTAACGTCATTTTTTTTTTTATTCACAAAGTAAAACTCAAAAAATTTCTTAGCCTGCCTCAATAAATTTCAATGTGCCCCCCTCCCCATTTACGGCATGAAGGACGTCAAAACGAAACTCGATTTCCTCCCATCTTCGGGCTAGCACTTCGGGGGTGATTTCAGCAATTGTTTCAATTATTCTGTTCTTGAGAGTTTCAATGTCATCAACATTGGTCTTGTACATATTCCCAGAAGAAAAAATCCAGAGGGTTCACATCGGATGAGCGAGGGGGGCCAAAGAATTGGCCCATTCCTTCCAATCCATCATCTGGAAAATTCGTACCAAGGCACTGCCTAACTTGCAGGCCCCAGTGAGGAGGTGCTCCATCTTGTTGGAGGGCTATGTTGGGCTGTAGCTCTCCAGCATATCTAGGTAGGTTACAGCGGTAATGGTGTCTTCAGCGAAAAAGAAAGTTCCGATTACTCGATCATGCATTAAACCACACCAAACATTAACCTTTGGTGTGTTACATATATGCTCCCTTAGTTTGTGGGGGTTTTGTGAGCCCCAAATGCGGCAGTTGTGTCGGTTTACTGCTCTGGAAGTATAGAATGTTGCCTCATCAGAAAACAAAATGTCCTCAAGGAAGGTGGGATCATTGCCGATTTTTTGGAGCATATCCTCAGCAAACTTCTTGCGCTTCGGTCAGTCATCTGGCTTCAGTTCATGCATAATCTGGATTTTGTAGGGTGTAAGATGAAGGCAGTGCTTCACTATTTTATGTATGGATATCATTGGCATATCTAGTTGACGAGCCGCTCGGCGAAGTGATTTACGGGGACTACAATCGAACGCCTCCCTGACCTTTTCTACTCTGTGGTGTAGCTCAAGGTCTACCAGCCCCCTTTTTGTGTAACAGGCTGCCTGTGTTTAAAAATTTTTCATGCCATAACTTAATTGACTTATGATTTGGAGGATCCTTTTTAAACTTCGTTTTGAACATTCTCTGAACTGTAACCATTGACTTAAATTCCGCAAGCCATAACATGCATTGAGCTTTTTCTTGAACATTCTCCACTGTTTACTGCGTCTCGCGGAAAATGGAACAACGTGCCAACAATGGTACCACACTCCAACTGCTTGTTTCATTATCAACTCACGCAAGGCTAAGAAACTTCTTGAGTGTTTCTTTGTGAATAAAAAAAAATCCCGTTAAAATCTGTAATAGTTTTTGAGTAATAAACATGTAGAATACGGGAGATAATTTAGAAACAACCTGTATAATTATGAAAATTTTTTAATTTATGTTTATATATGTCACTATTTAATATGTATTTAATTTCAGCAGTTATGTTTTGCAAGAAGTACACTTATAAAGCCTTTCAGTGATTGACAGGGCTTTTTTTTTATCAAATAAAAATGAAAAAATATGACTCGTGCAACAATTACCTAACCAAATTTGTAAATACTGTATCACATTTTATTACATGCATGCAATACCTACAGTATTTCAATATGTAATTAAATAGCAGGAATCATTTTTGGTTTCTTTGTGGATGGGGCACCTCCACATTTCACCCTCGAGGTTTGTGATTATCCGAATCTCAGATTTCCAAACAGTTGGTCCCATTGGTCCCATTAACTGGTCACCACAATCGACAGACCTCACATGCATGGACTTCTTCCTGTGGCACCATGTGAAGAATGTGGTGTTTGAATCTCCCGTGGAATCAGTGGACGATCTCGTGGGGTACTATTATTTCAAAAAATATACGAGTAATCATCACAGCTGAATTAGCATTATAAATTAAGAATAGCTTGGCAGCTGCTGCGGAGATCCTGGAATCTTCAATGCCTGAACGGTTCAATGTTACAGCGATGTGAGGCCTGTATTGAGACAGGTGGTTGTTATTTTGAACACATGCTGTGATAATCTTTGCTGTAAGCTACCATGATAAATAAAATTAATTAAACAGGCATACCATATCTATTCATTTGTTGCCTGCCAGGTTATATTTCAATGTGCCATTGTTGGATACTTCATCATTCCTGATCATGGGTTTATTGGGAAAAAGTTTTCATATACATCCCATCTCCTCCCTGTTAAGTTTGAGCAAAGAGTTCGGGGACATCCTGGATATAATAAGCATAGGGCACTTTAATAATTATTTTATCAGTATTCTGATAATAATTATTTACTGCTAGCGATTTATCATCTGCAGTTGCTTATTTTGATCACATAGTACCAATGCTCAAATATGAACAGATGAAGACTGACTATCATCTGCCAAAAGTTGGACAATTCTCAATGAGTTTGCAAAAATGAACTAACTGTACATGCACTATGGGACCAGTTCTTAATGTCTTTGTTAACTGATGTTAATTTTGAAAAAAACTTGAAAAAAAATTCATTAAGGATAAATCAAAGAGGATACTTGAAAGACTATAGAAATTAATTTTTTCCAATATAAGCATAAGTATAACAAACTGAAACTGGATTCGGAAAAATTGGAAAACTAAATCAATTTTTCATTTCCAAACTTTCTTAAACTGGATGATGACAGAACTTACAATTTCCGTTCGCCTGTTCGTCGTGTCATTGTCTGCATCTAACCCCTTTTTTGTTTCAAGAATTTGGCTAACCAGGCTTCCTATAAATAAATAAATAAATAAATAAAATTTAAATCGTTATGATTAAAGCGAATACATAACAGCAATTCCTCTACTTGTTAATAGTTACTTGCCATGTTGTTTATTATCTAGATCAATGTTAGTTTCTGCTGAAGTTGAAGGCACAGCCTAGGAATACAAACAAAATCCAGTTTTCTTAATTCTACAAAGTTTACGTAAGTGAATGCATAAGAATTTCTGCCAACTCTTTCGGAAATAAAATTAATATTAAACATTCCCTTCATGCACTAAAATTTTTACTAAGAAAATGTTATGAATAGAAGTCCTTCATTCACAAGGTTCAGTTATATAGGGTGTTTCAAAAATACTTCTACAAACTTTTAGGGGAGGTAGTATGAGTAATTCTAAGCAAAATAGTTCATATGAACATGGGTCCAAATTTGAACACTAACTGAGATATGAACAGAAATAAAAATGCCGCCACCAAGATCAGCAAGTTAATAACTCAGGTCCTGTAACGCCTAGGATAATGAATTTTGGAGGAATAATAGGGTACATA
>JAHWFO010027470.1:468916-495491 GCA_023313115.1 Rhysida immarginata
TATGTACCCTATTATTCCTCCAAAATTCATTATCCTAGGCGTTACAGAACCTGACTTATTAACTTGCTGATCTTTGTGGCAGCATTTTTATTTCTGTTCATCTCTCAGTTAGTCTTCAAATTCGGACCCATCTTAATTTGAACTTTTTTGCTTAGAATCACCCATACTATCTTCCCTAAAAGTTTGTAAAAGTATTTTTGAAACACCCTGTATATACCTTCTAGGTCATATAATCAATTGAGTTTTCCCAACCAGAATAACATTAGTATGGAAAGAAATACAGAAAGAGTGAAATACGAGGTCTCCTAATTTATTTTTGAAAAACTATTGACCCTAGAAAGCTGAACCTCCCGACATTTGTCCACATAGTCAACCTCTAGCCGTACACATTTTTCACAACCCTGACGTCACGATTGCAATGCCGCTGCAAATACTTCTATAGTGGTCTATTTTGCCTATTGAAAAGCCGCTCGATGAGGAGAAGCTTTATTCCGTTCTTGCATAAGCGATTTTCCAGTAGACAAAACTGGTTCCTAAAGAAGCATTTGTGGCAGCCTACCGTCAGCATTGTGAAAAATGTCTACGGATAAAGGTTGACTATGTGGACAAATCACAGGAGTTTCAGTTTTCTAGGGTCAATAGTTTTTTAAAAATAAATTAGGAGATCTTAGAAGTTGAACGCACCTCGTATGATCTACCACCACAGAAAAGAAATAAAAAGTGAATATACAAGATTTTATAAGATATAGTAAGCAAGGAATTTGTGTAACATATACATGGTGTCTCATATTGACTGAATGAAAATTTGAGGGATGAACAACAAGCTATGACCTTTATATATATCCACACCGTTTTAGTGATATTAAGGATTTTATCATTTCTTCGAAGAAATGCTGGATGTAATATCACAGCTCGAGCTGTGGCATACTGTATACTTTTTTTTTTTCCAATTTGGCCCGGCTGAGCGTGAATACTGTAAAACACCAGTTTGCATATCAGTAAGATAAAGATAAGAGCCTTTTTCTTTAAATTGCGTTTTCTATCATTTATCCCTTTCGAATTTAACTAACAATATCTCATTTATTGTTGGAAAAAAAAAACCCGCAAGTATTAAACCATTTTAGAATCTCTATTAAACACACATTTTTTTAAATTAGAAAATTTATATCATTCAGTATTTTTTTTAATAATTGGGTCATCATTCGACTGTCATGGTAGAGGTTTTGAGCATGACACTCGAGGATCCTGGTTCGAATCCAGGTCGCAGAATTTTTCTTTCCATTTTTTCAAATAATATCATTTACCTGACGTTTGGAGAATTAGCTCCAGTTTATATTCTTTATTTCTCAGTTACTGATGATATTTTTCATAAACTCATGATGTTTCATGAGTTAGGTGAGATTGCTCTTCAAGAATATGTAGTAAAAAGTATGTACAAATGAAAGTAGTTTGTGGCCACAACAAAGTAAAAAATTAAGCACGGTGGAGATTTTTGAGAAAATGATCCTTAATATCACAAAAACGGTGATGTTTTTACTAAGGTCATAGTTTGATTTTTTGGTATGTCATAACCCCAGCTATCATCCCTCAAATTTTCGTTCACTCATTACGGAAACCCTGCATACAAAATCAACTCATTAAGTAAATTATCTATATTAGTTCAAATTATCACTATTTCCCTACTGACATGTGGCATCCTTTTTTGCATACGTTTTCAACATTTAAAATTTTTGCAGTTTTATTTAGGGTTGTTTGACTAACCTAAAACAGTTTTAATACATACCCACGCACCTAAATGATAGTCCTAATCTACAGTGCCATATTTCCAAAATGAAAAACCAGGACTTACTGATGTGAACTTAAGTTGAATGTCTTATGAACAGAAAATGTTGAGATGGGTCTGAAAGTTGATGTCATAAGACCAGAAACTGTTGATTGTGTCATTTTAATTTATGCTAAAGGCCTACCTTTAAGTAGCGCTTTTTAGCAGTGTTCAACTAGAAAAGGTACAGAATAATGGCTTACAAACACTTATCAGCGACACTATACAAAGGAAACTGGTATAAATTTTTCAAAACCGGGACATAATAGCATCCCAAAAAATTTTTTCAGGACACTGGGACAACTTCTCAAAAACCAGGACGTCTGGATCTTCATCCTAACCCTAAAAGATCAAACATTGCCATTTTGCTTCTCATCTGCAATATACGGTAGGTTGCACACCGCCTGAACTAGTCAGCTTTGGCACAGAGTCCAGGTCTACTATTATCTGGACACCAACATCAGATAATCTTAATCTATTGAATCTTAATGTACTTTTCTCCTTGCCTCAAGGTATCTCTCTCCTGGTTGTCACCATCTGGCCTTTCCTTCAATGTTTTTGGTCAATTACTGCAAAGATCTTGTGAATATTTGCTGCAGAGTAGGCATGAATGAGCCTGATTCTAGCAGCTGTCCTCCTTGAGGGTTCTTGTCACAGGATACTAATGTTGATTCTTGGCCATAAATCACAGATTCTGCTCTCCACTTCCATATTCTCTGGATTTTCTGCCTACCATTTTGAGGATTGTCGAAAAACTATTCATGTTAGGTTAGCACATCTGGCACAAAAAAACTGAACTGAACATTCCATCACAACAATGCACCTATTTACAGAGCATTTTAAACAGCCTGACCACCTTCCCTCATTAGATTCGGCCCCCTGTGACCTCTTGCTAAAGTTGGAGCCAAGGCTCAAGAGTTTCCATTTGTAAACACGGACAAAATTCAAAATGAATCCCTGAAGTGCTTGACAAGGTTCATGAAAAGGACTCCCAGGAAGTTTTCAAAAGTGGGAAAAAGCATTATGATTAATGCTTATTGCTACATAAGGGGAATATTTTCAGGCTGATGGTGGCAAAACTTAAAAGTAAGTGTAGTAATCTTCATTATCCAAGCTATTGTGGACCAAGTCTATTGGATAATCGAAAACTCGGATTTTGTAAATGAGAGCAGATTTAAGCAAAAAATATTTATATATTACAAATCTCATTTCCATAAACGTTGGGACAGGGTGAAAACATGCAGCACAGCAAAAATATTGATACATTGATGTGTTAATTCATTTTATTTCAAAAGAAGATAGTTTATTGGGTAAGTATTAAACATTTCAAACCAAAAATTTAACTAATAGTAATAAATATTAGGTTTTTTGCGAACTGACAGTTGCAACGCACTCCAAAAATGTTAGGACAGTGAGAGAATTACCATTAGATGACATCTCCCTTCCTTCTGATCACGCTTTGTAGCCACCGAGGAACAGATGATACCATTTCCTACCACTGCAATGGGAATTTGTTGCCATTCTTGCTGTACAAAATATTTCAGCTGTTGAACTGTTGAACTGTCGTTGACGTAACTTTCTCTTTATAATTTGCCATATAAGGCGTTTTTAAAACTCGAGGCAAGTGAGAAAAAAAAATCTTCTGCCTCACTGGCCCGACGTCATCAAACTGTCTCACTTTTAAAACTCTCCTGCCTCGTCACTACCTCACTTTTAAAACTCTCCTCCCCTCCCCATCATGGCTCCCAGTGGGAAGGATATGGCATTCAACATGGCTTTTGTTTTGAGTGCAGTATCAGAGTTATTATTACTGTTACTTGACTCGGAAAATTTGGATACGGTGCAAAGTGTCATATTGTGGCTATAATTAGTATTGGCTGTTGTCACTGTAATTAGTATTGTTCCCACTTATTTGCTGTTTCGAGCGAAACACGGACACAATTTGCTACGTTGAGCTCATCGAGAAACGTTATGTTTTTTTCGCGAAGACGTTAGGTTCTCTGATGCATATAGGACCTTGACTGCTAATACATTGTTGCTAACCACATTTACTCATTCATAGACAATATTTTCACTTCAGCATAAGTTGCTCTGAGAAAGAGTATATATAGCATCCAAGCAGCAGAGTCCATGAATTAGTGGAAGTCCAATCTAAGGTGAAACTAGCAAAGTCGCCAATCAATATACAATATAATATCCAAATTCACATGAAATAACTCTTAAGGTAATGTCTATTTGTTTAAGGCAAAACTATAATAAATTCTTAAATTCTTTAAATTACCCCTTTTGTATTTAAAACCTTTAAAAGAGCAGTTTAAAAACAATTTTACTAGAGCGTTCAAAAAATAATGCACCACTATTTATTGCTCGGAAATTATGGAACATGCAATTTTGCAAATCAGACATCACATTGCTACAACCATCAGTTCTACTGACTATTTTTCAAAAAGTCTCTATCGGTTTGTTGGCTTTATGCCAGCGTTCCGGAAGAGCATATCTTCCCCCTCAGTACCATTGCTGATCCTCCTCATGCAAACACTTTTTACAACGCACACAACATCGTCATTGGACTCAAATTGCTTTCCATGGAGTACATTTTTTACATGCAACCAAACATATGGAAGTCCAACTGTGATAAGTTGGAACTATAGAGTGGAGAGGCAACACGGTGAAGCTTGTAATGTGCTTCACAGACATCTGCCATTTTTAACACTTGTTATCGCACTGCCGCCTGGAGGCAGAGGTTGCAATTTTGCAAAAAAGGTGGAAGGTTCAAACTAGGACTCCTGAAAATTTCAGCTGCATAGAAATGTCCACATCGTAGAAATAAAATGTGGTGCATTACTTTTTGAACGCTCCTCGTAGATTTTCACTTTCTTTTCAGTTTCTTCTAAACTGAGGTTTCCACTTAATATTTTACTTTTTTACTGGTAGGAATTTATTGTATTAGGTTGTTAAAACCTTACTTTATCGGATTTGATTTGTAATGAAACAACAGCAACATAGAGGGTTTCATTCTGACTTACCCCATCATCTAATATTAATTTTGCAGGTTCTTCAGTAACAAATGTGCTATCATCATCCTCTGCATCTTTTTCATTTTCTACAATTACATTGGCCACAGTATTGGTTACTTCAGGGCTATAATGGACAGAAAGCTAACTTGTTTAACAAATCTAAAAATTTTTATACAGAGTGAACTAAAACAATAGAGACAAATTTCAAGGGGGCGATTCCTCACAAGTAACAAAAAGTTCAAATCAACATATGTTCAGGAATGCATAGTTTCCATGGAAATGGCAATAATTGTACGCACAACATCATGCCCCCATAACAATACAGATTGTATGTTTTTATTTTTTTCTGTTGCAGAGTTACTTTTGAGGGAGTGCCGTGCGGCAGAAGTATAATGATCCGTACTCCTACCAAAGACAGAATCGTCGAGAGGCTGCACGGATGTACCAAGGAAAGTATCCCAACAGATAGCACTATCCGAATCACAAAATATTTGCAACCATTTTTAAGAAATGTTTATGTAAGAAAGAGTTCTTTAATGGAAATGGCGAACATGGATGGCAGCCGTGGCTGTTTGTACAGCAGACCTGGAGGAACATGTGCTACAAGATACAGTCGAACTCGTTAATATAGAACAGTTTAATATAGAATCCTGCTTTATATAAATATACACACACCATCGAAATATACAGGGTGTTTCAAAATTATGTACAATAAATTTAGTGGCATATTCTTCAGGTCAAAAGAAGACGAAAATGTTCTATAGCACTTTGTCTGGAAACGATTTGTTTGCGAGTAATCCAATATTATACAGTAGGGAAGCACGGTAGTTAGCGGACGATATTTTAGCAGTTCCAGCGTTTCGACCCAACACTAGGTTGAGTGGTTTGTTCCATTTAAACCTACTTTAGGGTTGTTCCATTAGTTGTGTATGGTTGTTTCCATTACTGTAGTTTCACTACTGTACATCCACTAGGAATATCAATTTCAGAACGTTTGCATACTTTGACATACGCATTACGATTTACATAAAAAAAAGTCATGTACACGTATTCAAGTGCAGAATACACTGACATGCACCTAATGTATGGTCTTGAGGACGGAAATGCTGTGGAAGCAAGAAGACTCTACCAAGAACGCTTTCCGAATAGACGTTTGCCAAATAACCGAACATTTGTATCTGTCGACAGACATTTGAGGGAGCGTGGTTTCTTTGGCCGTCAAACAGGACAAGGGCGGCCTGTAGCACGTTCTCCGGATGAGGAGGATGTGATAATTGACATCATACATGATGAACCACAGACAAGCACCCGTCGTATTTCTTCCATGGTACACATTCCGCACTCATCTGTTTGGCGCATTCTTCACCGTCAGCTTTTGCATCCATACCACCTGCAACTGGTTCAGGCACTGAACCCAACGGACTATCCACACCGACAACGATTTTGCCAATGAATACAACGTCGTCATGCTGCAGACCCTAGTTGTCTCAGCCAGATACTTTACACGGACGAAGCAACCTTCACCCGGACAGGAATCGTAAATTCTCACAACCAACACCATTGGGCAGATGCTAACCCGCATGTTACCAGAGCTCGAGCGCATCAAGAGCGTTTCTCCGTGAACATTTGGTGTGGCATTGTCGGAAATAACTTAATTGGCCCTTATGTGTTGCCGCCACGATTGACTGGGCGAACGTATCTTTTGTTTCTGCAGAATGCATTGCCAGAATAACTGGAAGATGTTCCTCTTTTGATAAGATCTAACATGTGGTTCATGCATGATGGCGCTCCAGCACATTTCAGCCATGTTGTGCAAGCACACCTTAATGCTGCCTACACGAATCGGTGGATAGGTCGAGGTGGACCGGTAGCCTGGCCTGCAAGATCACCCGACCTTAATCCCTTGGACTTTTTTCTGTGGGGTCATGTGAAAACGATCGTCTACAGCACAGAAGTTCCTAACATTATAGATCTGCAACAACGAATTGAAAATGCATGTCAAACCGTTCATAATGATGGCGACGAACTCTTCCATGATATCAGACGGTCGCTCATGCAACGAGCCGAAACGTGTGTGCGAGCTGGTGGCGGGCACTTTGAAAAATTCCTGTAATTTGGAGCCACGGGTTTAGTTGGCTGTATCGCGTAAATAAATCGTTTCCAGACAAAGTGCTATAGAACATTTTCGTCTTCTTTTGACCTGAAGAATATGTCACTAAATTTATTGTACATAATTTTGAAACACCCTGTATACTGTCGAAGAATAGTAAAGACACTAAAAATTTGGAAAAATATTATTACAATTAATAAAATTGTTATAATCATGATAAGTAATAAAAAATAATAAATTAATAATAAATATAATCAGAGTTCATAACAACAGAAATAGCTTTCAAGGGGTCTGGACCAAGGGAAATATATACAGTCGAACCCACTTATAACGAATTTTTCCCGTTTCCTGTTTCTCTACTACTGTATTCTTCACCTGCTCCTACCAAGTATATGCCAAATTTAAACAAAAAAATTGTCGATTTTTCAAAATTTCGCTATATCCAAACAAAACTTGCGTAAGAGTCCATAAAAGTAATTCGTTATACATATTTTCGTTATATCAGATTTCGTTATAAGCACAGAAAATTTGTACAGTTTCAATGAACTTGTAGTTGGGGATTTCAATTAACTTTGCTATAAACGTTTTTTCGCTATAAGAGAGTTCGTTATATGTGGGTTTAACTGTATATATTTCCCTTGGTCCTGATCTCTTGAAAGCTATTTCTATTATCATGAACTCTGATTAAGTTTATTATTGATTTATTATTTTTTATTACTTATCATGATTATAACAATTTTATTAATTATAATAATATTTTACCAAATTTTTAGCATCTTTACTATTCTTGATATCCAGAGGACAACCAACATGTACAAGTCACCCCAGAGTTGCTGTTACCTAAAGCTTCATTCATTCATGAGCTCTTGGGCACCTTACAATTATTTGCAAGACCCCGACCATCTATTCCTGATTACATGAAATAAATTGAAGTAAAACCCAATATATAGATAGCGAGACAGGCAGAGCTGACTGGGTTGAAGGAATGAACATGCTTAGGGGAGGGGAGGGGAACGGCGATATGCAATGATTGCATGTACTGATCTAGAGCTTGGGGCAGGTTAACCTTGCAATGAAGGAACAAGTACAGTGCGAGATCATTGTATCAATATGCGGAGTAATTAATGAAGAGGGGGATAGATAATAAGAAAAACTTACTCTAGAGACAGGACAATTGCTTGCTATATAATTATTTGGATATTGTTCATGCAATCTTATGTAAACAGTTAAAACTAATTGTTTCATTTGACTTGTTGAATAATCAAGAGTCTTTGGATCGTTGTATTATTGTTTCTAATATGAGAAATAGAGGCCTTGCAATACATTATAGTTAATTTAAAAAACTGATTAGTTTCGCCATTCCCGGCTTTTTCAAAGTCGTGACACTTGTTGAAGGCGTGTGACTTAAATAGCTACAGCATGTCAGCCATGATAAGAAATAGTTCTGAAAAGGTGTCAACGCATACATTATTAAATAAAAAGTATGAAAAGACCTAATGAATGAGGTGTTAAGTTTTTTTAAATATGAAGAGTAAATAATAGTAAGTAAAATTTTAGGCCCGGATTCACAAAAGCGTCGTTGTGCCATCTAACAACATTTACTGCTATTCATAAAACCTGTCACAAATGAAAACATCATTAAGTAGAGTCATTAAATAACAATAGCTCTGAGCTGTCATTATGGCATCGTTACAGAACGTTTAAATGGCAGAAGGCTTGCACACGACGAAGGAAGATGAGACAGCATTGATGAAATATGAGTAATCAAACATATTCTATTCTGTAGATTTTTTGAGGATACGATTTTTCAATCATTCCCCCCTCCCAGCCAAAAGGCATTGAGTTTCGAATAAATATCTTTCTGTCAAATGCTTTTTTTTTTTTTTATTTTTTTTAAATCAACATTTGATGTTTTCATAAAAGTAATTTCAATATTTGAGCACTTGATATTTTATAGAAAGAGTTCTTTTATTATTATTTTTCGTAATCAACAAGTGCAATTCCGAAGTAGTATATTGTTGCTTTCGCTTTCGATCTTTCTTCATGTCCATTACTTCCGCTGTAGTCGAGATTCTTGTTGGCTGTTTTCAAGCAAACAAAGACATCATTTCCGTACTCTTGAAATCAGACTACAATTTTCTCGATGTTACGTTTAAGAAGGCTACTGACGAATACTGTGAATTGCATTTAAGCCAAATAGTAAAATTGATAAATTTAACGACATCGTTACTGTACAACGTTGTTAATAAAGACATTTTTGTGAATCTGGGCCTTAATCGGGTATATTTACTGTATAATTTTCAAAAAAATGCTAGGGAGTATATATCAGCCATACATGAACATACCCTTATCACTGCCTGTACTTGATCCTTCATTGCAAGGTTAACCTGTCCCGAACTATAGCATGTTTAAAAGAAATATAGCTTTTCTTGAATTGGTAATTGTTGGCGCCATTCATAATATGCATTATATCCCATTTTAGCTGTTCGAAGTTAAGATTAAAATGCCTAAAACATCATTTCTCCACTATGCGATGCGAATCGGCCATGTTGCTTTTTCGATATTTGGGCAAGAATCTACAAGTAGATGGCATCACTAGCGGTCACTTCCTTGCCTTGAACGGAAAGCATACAAGGTTGCACAGTACATCGCCATAGTGTTCTAAAAATCCACAGTGAAAACACAAATAAAGTAGATAAGGTTAGGCTAGGTTAGATTAGATTAACAGATAAAGTAGTATGTTTTTTCACTGTCGATATTTTTTTTTTTTTAGAAATATCAATTATATAATATGTGAAACCAAAAACAGATAAAATTAAGTGAAAGCAGTGCAGTTTAACCCTTATTTACTGTAACTTCCGTATCATGGTAATTTTGCTCGGATATAGTCATACATTTGTGCAACCCTCCCATGACAATAAGATGATTTTTCTCTAATGGATTAGAAATTAATTTTAAAAGGACAGTATATTTATATTGATTAATAACACAGCCTAAATAAGGTTAAAAACACAACAGAAAAAGATATTCCTGGAATAAATAATTTTTTAAAAACTTACACAGATGGTTCCTCCACAACAGCTCGTTTTGAGCGAACAACTGGTGGAGGCGGGCGAGCACTAGATGGTCGCGCTGTTTTTAGCCTGTTAATAAATGAATAATAAAGGATACAGTTAAGGATTTTTTTTTAAGATACTTAAATTATTATAAGAGGAAATCAGTGTACAAGTCATAAATGCTTATGAGAGAGCTGATAACAGTTTATATTTTTTAAAGATCTCATTATGTAAATTTTGTTCATATTCCAACTTAAAGGGCACCAAAAGATTGTGTGTGCCGTGAAAGATTTAAAAATTGTTAAATAATTATTGTTACTATAATAATAACAATATAAGCAGAGTAATTCTATATTTAATTTTGTTGGGATTTTTATTTGGTGTGCTGCAAAATAAATTCTCCTCTCGGAGTGTTTGCCAGGCACTATTATCGGGGAACCCAAGGAAGTAATTCACCAAAATGATTCGAGAAGCTTTTGCAAACAGCATTATTGTCATAGTGACCCTCTTGTGATGACACGATTGTCATAGTGATTTCTGAGCAAGTCCAGGTTATCATCTGTTGAATGTGGAGGTACTCCATCCTGCTGAAACCATGTCTTGGATCCAGTGCTAAGGAATAAACCTCTTTGTCAATAATTCAATATAGCATGCTAAATTCACTGCATAGTCAAAAAAATACAGACCCAAGATCCCATCAGCACACAAGCCACCTTTTGTTGAACAGCAAGGCTTAATAACGACCATTTAAAAACACTAGTAAAGATATGATGACATTGGCTTTGGTCCATTTTTAAAGGCAATAAACCACTTCCCCGAGTGCTTCAACATGTTTCTGGACATCACAAAGACAAAAAGTTTTGACTAACAAGGAGAGTCCACGTACTCTCACATACCGATTTTGATAAAAAAAAATATACTATGAGTAGCTTTCACAATTAAAGACCCATGCAAAGCCATTCGATGCCTTCTCAAAATTTTCCAAGGAAAAAATTCATAAAGTTTGTTATAATTGCCAACACTTTATAAATGCTCGAATTGTAGCATAGATTTTTATTGTGTTCAGGTGGTCTAGTAGTAAAAGGTTTGAGTTCTATTTTGCAAGTACGGGAATCCCTTCTTCGATAATTTGGTTTTTTTTCCTCTCTTCATAATTTTTTTTTTTAACATGTATGGGAATGTGCAATTCATTTGCTAAATATATTTCTGATTTTCCAATTTGCTACCATCATTTTTTTATAAAATGCATATAAGAATTATTATAACTAAACATAATCTTACATTTCCAATTTGCTAGGGTTATTTTTACATAAATTGAAAGGTTGTTACAAGTTATATTTATTTCCTTTTTTTAAAAAACCAAAACAGAAGTTATAACTCAAGTGTAGGTAAAGACAGAGGTAATAAACCACCTGAACGCGATAAAAATCTTATGCTACAATTTGAGCATTTATAAAGTCTCAACCACCACGTTTGAGCCACTGTTTAGCAGCGTTTTGAACCACCCGCAACTACCATCTCTTTAAATGACAACTTAAAAAGTAGGTTGAATTTCAATAATAAATTTTCTGAGTTTGCTGGTAGTGATAACTTCTTCGTCAATGGGCTCTTTGTTAAACTCAGCGCTGAATCTATCGCTTGACCATGGCCTACAACAATAGAAGAAAGCCAGTCCATTGGTTTTTCAGCCGTGTCAACAAATTCATAAGGAGAGTTGCTTTGTTTTCTCGTAGTGCAACACTAGCAGTGCCTTATTGGTGCTTAAACTGCCTTATAATTTACTAGTCAGAATGTTATAGAATTTTCACATATATTTCAGATGGATTAAAAAACATAACTGCCAAGTTTGGTTAAGATATACTTAAAAGTTTTTCTTTGAATTATAATTATTTTTGAAAAAGGGTACTTGTTCCTAGAACCGCTATAAAATTTTGTATCTATAGAATATGTCCCTTAATTTTTTTTCTGGTAAAGAATGAATTCAAGAATGGGCTGAATTAAAAGATTTTTAAAATGTAGTTTAGATGCGGGGATATGATTTTTTTAAATTAAATCTGCGGTAACGCACATAATTCTTAAGCTCAAAAATTTATAATAAAAATTCTATTTCACTTACAGCAAAACTTCTACTTCAAATTATGCTATATACTGTATATTAAAGAATGTGAAAAAAAAAATAAGCAAAATCTTTCTTAGGTTTGAAGATACATGTGGGCCCTCGTTATAACGAATAGCTAGGGACCAAAAAAATTAATTCGTTATAACGAAAATCCGAGAGCAATAAGACCTGTGATCTCAGCCACGGAGCCAAGAGGAAAAAGAACATATTATTTTCATGTAAAAGCAAAGAAAATATAAGGAATACATCTAATCTCATTTTGAAAAAAATAGTAAATCATACCTATTAAATAAATTACGCCACTATAATAACTAATAAGCTTTAAAGAAGACACAAGAAAATTCATTCAGAAAGAGCCAATATCTCAGAAAATTCATTCTGAAAATATTAATAGCGTAAAACAGAAAGAAACTGCACATGAATAACAAAAAACTCTGTTGTAGTGAACGGGAAATAAAAAAGATAAAAAAATCATTGTTTCCCATATTGTTTCTTGTTTCTTTAATCTTAAAAAAATTAAAGTCATTAATTTTCTGCAATATGTTAACTTAAAAACAGTAAAGCCATTGAAGTTATTAATAAAAATACTTAATTCAATTTCAATTTGTTTACCACTTATACAAACAGAATAAAATTTAATGGAGAAACTTAATCCTTTCCACCCCCTCCTCTTTTTTTTTTAATGGTTCTTTTTTTGGATTCCACACCATCCACCGCCATCCTCCACCTAGGGCGCGCCCGGCGGGCCACCCTGAGGATCTAGCCGAGGATCTAGCTAATCGAGCAACGAAAAAGTCTGCTTCAAATTATAATCTCGAACCAGACATCAACTACAGATGCAGTGCCTCTCTAGTGGGCATTTTCATCCATGGCATTGCCTACAACAATTCTTCTATTGTAGGCCATGGTCAAGCGATAGATTCAGCGCTGAGTTTAACAAAGAGCCCTATGATTCGTCTGTGATTTAATCAAAGATGGCGGCGTCAAAGACGAGATTGATGATAATGACGAAGCCCAAGAGGAAGCCATAACAACATTGTCGGACATTAAAAACTTTTTAAATATACTGCGAAGACATTTATACTCTAAGAAAACTCCTCCAGATAAAATTTTGAAAGCTTTTTTGAATTATCAAATCATATTGAGAAAGAATTAAATTCAGGTGCAAATTTGTAACAAATAACAATTTTAAACTCTCTTCAAAAATCAAATTGACTTTTATTTGACTTTTAAAATTGTTATTAATTTATCTAAAAAAAAAATGCAAAAAATTATTTATTGTGCAATTAAATCATTATTTTCCCAAATTTTCTGGCCTGGTTTTTATGAAGTTCAGATTTTACGAATAAATGTTATTGTTCCCCTGAGATTTGTAAAATCGAAGTTCTACTGTATAAATTTATATTTATATAGCTATTTATTTATTTTTCAAAGAATTATTTATGTATTTGCTCCAGAAATGCTATATTAGAAGGGCATTCATATGGCTGAAATCACCACAATCTAAAAATTAAGTTGCAGGTGATGAGCATGTGACCAAGTAAAAAATTAGATCTACTGCGCATGCTTGTCCACTGCAGTCATGTTGTATGTTCTACCATTAAACCCTACTCGGTGCAGAGCAAACATCACCAATGTAGTAGCATTCACAGTGTGTGGCCACTTATGCTGTTAATAAAGGAAGATAATTTTAGGATGCATAGCATCTACTGCACTCTGTGTGACAGAAGCTTTAGAAGAAACTTCACTTAATGTAATAGGCAATCCAACAAATACTTCTAACTTTTACCAACAAATACTTATCTAAGAAAATAGATTACCTGCCAAGTGAGGTCACAGGTCTGCTTGCTTGCTCTGCAGTTGTCATTTGTACAATGCTTCCTGAACTCCTTGCTGGAAAGAAACATTTTTTTCTAATTATTAAGTGAAAAATCTTATAAATTTATTTAAGGTTTTGCTCTCAAAAATAAACAAAATGCTAAGGGGTTTTCTGCAAATTTTTATTTTTGGCCATATACCAGTATCAAATTTTTCTCCTTTGTCTGATATTAAGTCAATATGCCTTCATATCAGCATAAAGAGAAGAAATTAATACTCACTCACTCACTCACTCACTCCCTGTCTGTAATGAGACAGATACCGCTGTTTCCATTCTCAGAATGCAGGTGCACAGGACTCCTTGATATCACACAATCATTGTAAGCAAAACTAGCTACAGAAAAGGCAGCACGCCAAGAGCTATCCGTATTTGAACGGGGGATGATTGTTGGTGCCAGACAGATGGGTGCTTCAATATCAGATGTAGCCAACACCCTGCAATTTTGCTACACAACCGTTGCAAGGATCTATCGAGAGTACACCCAACGAAAGATTACAACCCATGTCGGACAGCGGACGGGCCACCCATGCCACATTGATGCCAGAGGTGATCGCCGGGTCATCTGGCTTGAAACCGCTGACCGAAGGGCGACAGAGGGCCAAATCACCATGCAGTACAACCAAGGATGTCCTACAACTATGTCCATGGTGACAATTCGGTGAACCTTGGCGGCTGTAGGCTTTGGGAGCAGGAGGACACGATGGGTGCCACTCTTGACAGCTGCACATCGTCGGAAACGCTTAGCCTGGGCCAACCAACATCGACATTGGACCGCTGAGGATTGGAGAAGGGTTGCCTGGTCCGACGAGTCACGGTTTCAGCTGTATTGGGCCGATGGTCGTGTCCGCGTCTGCCACAGGCCACACGAAGCCATGGACCCCGCTTGTCAGGTGGGGACCACTCAGGCAGGTGGAGACTCCATACAGGTTTGGGGTGTTTTCTCACGGCATGTAATGGGTCCATTAGTGCTTCTGACATCCACTCTGTGCTACTTCCTACGTCGATCTGCTTGGGGACCACCTGCACCCCTTCATGAACTGTTATTACCCCACAGGCGACGACATCTTCCAGCAAGATAATACGCCTCAAACACACGGCCCTTGTGACACGGCAGTGGCTGGAGGAACATGCTACCGACCTCAAAACAATGATTTGGCCTCCAGATTGTGCCCCCAGATTGCAATCCCATTGAACATTTGTGGGACGTCATCGAGCAATGTCAGGTCGTCACCAACACAACTGGTAAATGCAGCATCATTATGGAGTGCAGTGGAGGCGGCATGGCTTGCAGTGCCTGTGGATGTGTTCTGGGGACTGGTAGATTCTCTTCCACGACAGGTCACCGCTGTTATCCGAGCTGGGGGGGGGGGGGGGGCAACACGTTATTAAGCAGGTGTGCAAGTTATTACTTTTGGTGAGTGAGTGTAAAATAGCTTAAGTTTCAGTTGTTTAAAACGGTCTCATAATGCCAAATTTAAATACTGGTAGTTTCTATAGTATAACTCGAGATCCTAATATGATAAAGAAATGTGGAGTTCAGATTTGGAATCAACAGCTATATTTTCCCCTATAGCAAAAGTGTTGTTGACCAGTGTTATTTGTGCCAAAATAACTTAATTACTTTGTATCTGAATACTGTTGTAGCTCTGAAAATTTCATTATCACTCCCTGTCTCTGTAACTATTGGGGAAAGAAGTTTTTCCAAATTAAAATTATTAAAACACTACTTAAGACATTAAATAAGCCAAACAAAACTTAGAAATCTGTCATTAATCTACACTCGCTGCCACTCTAGACTAAAGTTATGGTTAGAAGGGTAAAACTGAGTAAATTGTTGTAGTTGATAACACTATTTTAACGCTATGGATATGGTCACAGCGCCGTGACTTGTTAGCGTTCACGATGGTCGAAAAAGGAAGTAATGCGATCAAAGACAGAGCATGCGCTTAGCGCAGCGGATGATTACTGATGAGTCAAACGGCACTTTGGCAAGTGAGAATCGTTCAAAGGAGTAGTTCATGAACGATTTCGCGTATATATCAACGATTTACGCGCAGATAGTGAAATCAGATAATTCACGAAATATGCAACTCATTCCATGAATTGTACAAAGTCTTCTTACCGCCCGTGTGAGAACACTGAAACGATGACGGATGGTGATGCTGCCCGCCTTTTGATCGTCACTATTATGTCTACGGTCGCCTGGTTTAGATCGTGGATGTAGTTTCTTTTCGTTTGACGAGCTAGCGGAACTTCTTCGAGAATATGAAGAAAGCAATGTCATTCAACTTTGGACAAGGCATTCCAGAACTATTGACGGTGCTCGAAAGCGTGGGAATACACGTTTTGTGAAAGAAGAGCTACGATAAACAGAAATAATGTATAAACTGAGTCCGTCTACTGGACAGAGGCCAAATCAGAAGTGAGATTTCATCATTTAAAATGAATTACAAATGTGAGAAATTATACACAGATTTATCCAGGGCCACCACCAGGATCGTGCACCGGCGGCCGTGTTTAGGGCGCAGAGCGGCGATCAAAATGCAGACTCCACCCGTTCTCGTATCAATATTCGCACTCGGGTAGCAAAAGGCATTGTACAATTAATGGAATGAGCAATAGGAACTTGCATATTTTGTGAATTGTGCGATTTCACTTTCTACACGTAATTCGTTCACATATATATGTACACGAACGACTCCTTTGAACGATTCTTACTTGCCAAAGTGCTGTTTAGCCGATCATTAATCATCCGTTGCATGAACTGCCTGCTCTTTCATCGCATCACTTCCCTTTTTCGACCATCGTGAATGCTGACAAGTCATGGCACCGTGCCCGTATCCACAGCGTTATTTTATAGTAGTTTATATTTTCAAAATAAAATAGTATTCGTACATTTTGTGCAGTTTTCTTAACTCACAATCGAAGATTATTTTAAAAAAAAACAAAAAACATTTAAGGGGTGGCTTTTCGAAAACTTGCATCATACTGAGAAAATCTACCGCATGGCCCTAATCAGTTCACCTGTGACAAGAAAGTGCAGAACACCATAGAAAAATGGATCCATATGCAACCCAGGAGTTTCAATGCTGAAACCATTCATTCGGTTCCTATGCGTTGGGATAAGTGCTTCAATATTAATGGCAATTATGTGCAAGCGTCATGTTATGCATTAACTGTATGTCAAATATTCTGTACTTAAAATATTAATTTGATATAACTTGTAGTCTCCTTTTCATTTGGGCACACCTTATACATAGAAATAGCTTTCACAAGGACAGGACCAAGATGGAAAAAAGCATATAAAGTGGGATCATAATAACAGGTTCGGCTGTGCTATGTATTTTTTTTATCTATCCTTATCCCGCTTTGAAAACATAGTGACATCACAAAAAGAGCACTCAATAGCATATACCAGTACTTCCATTGTTAGATATTAGGGTATAAAGGTCACCATCTGGCTCTTCAAATTATCTCGAAAACAAACATTCCTGATCACTCTCTTCCTTTTTCCTTTAATTTTTCTACTTTCAAATGTTTCTATATTTTGCAAAAAGAAATTACAAATTATGACTGCATCAAGATTTTCAACTTTATACGTGAAAGTTTATCGAGGAATCCTTCTCATAGAAGAATTACCATCAAATTATCACGTGTCACTCTTTCTCAAAGTGGGACAGCTTAAAGTTAGAATGAATTAATTTCCATGAATTAATTAACTCCATTAACTTTTATTTCCAAATACAGACTTTAGGTTTATTTAGATATTTTATGACATTCAAATGGTTTAGTGTCCCACTCCTACCTTTTAGAATTTAAATTTTTATTAATGCTTTCTTCTAATTTTTCTTTTGTCCATTTAATACAGGGCAAGTCAAACTGATGGACCGATTTCAGACATTTATTCGGTGGTATTCTAAATTTATTTCACTTGGGAAGATTTTTGTTTTTGTTCAAAGTCATTGTCTAGCACAAATTCATAAACTAAAATTCCTTGCATTGATTTAGATAACTACAATAAGAATATTAATGAAATATTGAAACAAATATTATGAAAAACCGCAGCTGTCTAACAGATAGAAACAAATTAGCTGCATACTGTACCTTCATTAGATTCCTCCAAAATTTCTGAATGCAATAACACAAAATAAAAACAATATTATTGTTTGCTTCTAATAATAAAGTACATTTTAATACTGCATTTAATTAGATAAAAACATATTTCAAAAATTCTAATGGTAAAACTTATTTTGAATTTTGTAATAGTATTCATGAACTAAGAAGAATTATGAAACAGCTCTTTACACTGAGTAGTGAACTATACGAAGTTGTACCAGTGACTCTTAGTTTGCACACAAGCAAACCTTGGAAGCGGTGGCATTGGACAATGGTGGTAGTGCTTCGTTCGAACCAGGAGTGAAAAGTAAAAAAATATGGCAATAAGGGGTGAGCAAAATGTAGTCTTGACTTAGCTCATTCCATGCAGACTGAACTTTCACTTGCAGATCTTGTGCCATCGGTGCAGTCTTAACATTGCTTTCCATAGGTTTTCTATGGGTGCAACGTTTTTTTTGACGATAAGTGTAATTACTGTGAAATATCCTTTGCCTCATTATTTACACATATATATAAAAAAAAAGAATTTCTCTGCTGAAGGCAAAAATATTTACAGCAAAATAAACCACAGCTATATGCAGCTCCTTCTGCTGTTCCAGGATTATGCACATAAAGCTTCCAAAAACTGTGATGATTATATGTTATGCTACCCAACTTTTTTCCCAGAGGATGTTAACATTAGTTGTTAAATTCTGAATTGAAGGAGTAATGAAAGGCTGTACATGTTTCAGCATAATTTTTGTATCATCACACAAATCACCCAAGAATGGATCTATCACAATCTTCATGATCTGGATCAAAGTCATATTTAAAACCCATGGACTGCTATTTGCAGAATGTTTTTGAGAGGGAGAAAAATCAACATTTCCACATTAACAATGATTCATTGAAAGCTGCTATTGTTAAAATAATGTTTGAAATGGATAAGGAATGTTTCATATGGGCATGTCAACGTTTTTGGTCTGAAATTTGTCTCTTTTAACATTTGTTTCTTGCTTGGATTCCCTGCAGAATTTGGGTGCTACACAGCAAAGCTGGAAACTATCTTCCATTCAAGAAAAGGATTTTAGGTGCTTCCCCTTTTTGATGCTTTTTAGATCCTTTTAGATGTTTTTAGTAGTTATTTTTTTCTTAATGTCTTAAAATTTTATTCTTAATTTTTTACACCCTTTTTTGCAGATAATTTGATTTTTGATAATAAATTTGGACTTTGCATTGAATCTAATTTTGCAATTTATTGCACCTAAGAACTCATTCTCTACTTACACAGTAAAACCACAAATTTACCTTTCCCATTAGACCCTCAAAGAAAAATGTATAATGCAGGAAAACGTAAAATTGAGGTCAATACAGAACTGCTAATACGGAATAAAATAAAATAAAAAACAACAAAACCCAAACATTTAAAACTTGAAGGGGAGACTATTTTACTGCATTATTTTTCTATAAAACATTGCAATATTTAGAAATGTAGCTCACATAAACTATAATAGGAAAACATTGAAGAAAACTTTACAAGCATTGGGAATAATAAATGATTTTCATTTGTTTTTTTGCTTTGATTAGAAATTTCACAAATTCCATTTTCACGAAACAAAAGAAACTATTGAGTTTTGTTTGACAGGAAAAAGATTTTAACAGTGTTTAGTGCATTCATAGCTTCACTTGAGGAAGGCACTCTCTCTTCATACTCACAAGGAGAGTCCACGTACTCTGACTCACCGATTTTGATAAAAAATATTCTATGAGTAGCTTTCACCAAATTAAAGACCCATGCAAAGCCATTAAATGCACTTCTCAAAATTTTCCGAGAAAAAAATTCATGAAGTTTGTTATAATTGCTTACTCTTTATAAATTGTAACATAGATTTTCCACTAGATTGTGTTCAGGTGGTCTAGTGGTAAAACGCTCGAGTTTCATTTTGCAGGTATGGGTTCAAATCCAGACTTCGAAAATTTCTTTTTTTCTCTTCGTAAATTTTTTTAACTTGTATGGGAATAAGTAATTCATTTACTAAATATATTTCTGATTTTTCAATTTGCTACCATCATTTTTTTTATTAAAAAAAATGCATATACGAATTATTATAATTATAATTAATGATCCACAGTGATAAATGAGCATTTAGAGAAAAGTTTATTTATCCACATTTAATTATTTTTATAAATTTTGCAACTTTTGAAATGACATTTAGCTTACACAAAGATTAAATAATTATTGCATCATGTACACACTAAATATAATTGCATCATATTGTTATCTATAAGGGCCATACAAATGAAAACAAAAATTATTTTTTTTATCCAAAGTGTATACAAAGAATTTAAAAATTCTCTTTAAATGCGTTAAGGCATTTATCCCACTGTGTAACAAGACATGTAATTCCTTTATGAAAGAAGTCTTTCGGTTGCGTATGGAACCATTCCAAAACCTCTTCCCTTCACTTCATCGTCCAACTGAAACCTGCAGCCTTTCAGATGTTTCTTGAGATCCCCAAACATGTGAAAGTCACATCGGGATAAGTCAGGGCTGTAAGGTGGATGCTGCATTGCTTCCCAGTTGAACTTTTTGATGAGGTCTACTGTTGCTTTCGAGGTGTGAGGACGTGCATTGTCGTGGAGAAGAAGCACTCCTTCTGTAATAAGTCCAGGACGCTTGCATTTGACGGCCGCGTGCAGTGCCTTCAATGTTTCCCCATATCGTGCTGTGTTAACTGTGGTGCCTTTTTCAAGAAAGTCCAGTAAAATCGGGCTTTTGCAATCAAAAAACACGGTCAACACCACCGTGACCACCGAGAGAGAAGGCCTCCGCAATGAAACTGAATACACGGTTACATCATCATAGATAGTGCAAATACAGGGCTTATTATTGGTAGAAATACGAATAACAATGCACTATCTATGTGATGCAACAATGTATTCAGTTTCATTGTAAAGGCCTTCTCTCTCGGTGGTCACGACACCACCTTCAAAAAACCTTTGCGATCAAAAAACGAATTACTGCTCTCTGTTTCTGTTTCGTTGACTTCATTTTGTTGTTTGGACGAAGCGATCACTCGCAGAGCTTCGAAGCGCGAGCTATCGTTCTTTCTCACGTGATGCAACACTTGGAACCTACTGTTCAATTTGCACGTGGGGTTTCGCAATTGTTGAAAACAAAAACTTACGATCCTACACGTCGTCTTTATATTTCCCACACAAATTTTCGTTTTAATTTGTACGACCCTTATACAAGGTGATTATAATTAAAGTTACGATTTCAAAAATCGATAATTTGAAAACTACTCGTCAGAATGGCCTGATATTTTAGTAGAACAATCGTGACGCAATATAATTTTGTTTGGCGAAGGAAAAAAATAGTTTCAAAATCTGCCAATAGATGGCGCTGGCAGGGTAATGTCAGGGGAAAAACCAAAATTGGATTTGTGAAATACAGGAATGTTGTTAGCCAAAAGGAAACAATAGAGTTCAGGGGTTTACGAAAAATTTATCAGCGAAAACACAATACGTGTTTACAGCGACAACAGTGATAATGCCAAAAAAAAACAGATCTTCATTTAACAAACATCTTACTGATGATTAAGGCAGAAGTTGTTCGATATGCCCTCAGGTCTCTTCAAATTTAGCAATCATTTTTCGCAGACCATTTGTGGTTAGTGGACCCGATTTTATGGATTTTAATGTCCGAAACTTCCTAATAGCTGTTAGTGCACACTCTTCGTTATTATAAAAAAGCTTCAAGAGCAGAGCACCATCCTTCATAGTCAGAGCCATGATGAAGCATTCAAGCAACGAGCTGGTGTTCTGCATTTTTATGGCAGCTATGTCTGCAGTGCACATGTCACGTATTAGTAATTTGTATATCTCCAGACAATGTGAACCCTGCCAGCGCCATCTATCGGCAGATTTTGGAACTATTTTTTTTCCTACGCCAAACAAAATTCCATTGCCTCACGATTGTTCTGCTAAAATATCAGGTCATTATGACGAGAAGTTTCCAAATTATCGATTTTTGAAATCGTAACTTTAATTATAATCACCTTGTATATCAATCGCCCTTCATTAACTTTTTTAACTAACATATTAGCTACCAAATTATAACTTCTTATTTCTAGGATCAGAAGTTAATTATTACCTCTGTCTTTACCTACACTTTAATTAGAACTTCTTTTGTGGGTTTTTTTTTAAAAAAAGGAAATAAATATAACTTGTAATAACCTTTCAATTTATGTAAAAATAAGTTTAGCAAATCGATAATGTTAGATTATGTTTAATTATAATAATTCTTATATGCATTCTATAAAAAATGATGGTATCAAATTGGAAAATTGGAACTATAGTTAGTAAATGAATTACACATTCCCATACAAGTTAAAAAAAAATTTACGAAGAGAAAAAAAATTTCGAAGACGGGATTTGAACTTGTACTTGCAAAATAGAACTCAAATGTGTTACCACTAGGCCACCCGAAAAAGATAAAAGGCTCTGCTACAATTCGAGCATTTATAAAGTGTAGCAAACTTTATGGATTTTTTTCCACGGAAAATTTTGAGAAGTGCGTCGAATGGCTTTGAATGGCTCTTTAATTTGGTGAAAGCTACTTGTAGAATAATTTTTATCAAAATCGGTGAGTCAGAGTACGTGGAGTCTCCTTGTCAGTATTGCTGTTGTCATCCACTTTATCACCAGATGACGAAACGTCAGAGAACAAATCAGAAAATGTCATTAACTTCTGACGTCATGACGTTTTTGTCACAGTCAACATATTCGCTATCTCAGTGTAACGTATTCAGCAAATTCAATTCTCACTGCATCTTCATACACTGCTCAACAACTTTTACATCAGGAGGTAAAGCTGCAATTTCAGAATTCAGAAAACAATGAATTATGCAGTTGTTAGTGATACTGTAAAATGCTGAAGATTTCGGGAACAGTGCAAATTACACAAGAAAAGTAAGGCAAAAAAAAAAAAAAAAAATGCACATGTATACGGGGAAAATATCAATTGGAATACTGTAATAAAACAGAAAATGTGGAAAAATTTGAGTTTGCGTTATGTAAAATCCAGGATTTTTTTAACATTATCGATATAGTTTTGGGGGCACCAAAAAACTAAAATTATGCACGAAGCGGGAAAAAGAAAAACAGTAATATATACACTGAACGACCAATTTATTAGAGACACCCTGCTAATAGCATGTTGCGTTTCCTTTAGTGGAGAGAACTGCCTGAATACGTGCTGGCATAGATTCAAATAGATGTTGAAACCATTGCGGAAGAATAGCAGCCTGAGCTGACGTCACGGCGTCCCGTAATTGGTGCAGCTTGGACGGTAGTGTAGGAGGACATTGGATGATTCTCTCCACCGATTTGGTTGAGATCGGGCGACCGAGCTGGCCACTGAAGCAAATGGAAGTCTGCGTCATGTTCCTCGAACCAATCCAAGACCATTCGAGCACGGTGACAGGGAGCAGTCCTGCTGAAACTGTCCTGCCACCAGGGACACAGTCATCATGAACAGGTGCACCTGATCGGCCATGTGTCTATGGATATCAAAGGACCCAGTGTGTCCCAAGAGAAGACACCCCAGACCAGCACTCCTCCTCTACCCGCCTGTATGGTTGTCTGCTAACAGGATAGGACCTTGGCCTCGTGCTGTCTGCACCAGATGTGTAGTCTGTCATCCGCATGATGAAGTAGGAACCACGATTCATCGGACCAGGCAACCTGCTTCCACTCATCAAGTGTCCAGTGGCGATGCCTGTGTGCCCATAGGAGGCGCGCTTCAGATTTTGCGGTGACACCGACAGTACCCATACTGGTGCCTGTTGTTAAAGCCAGCTCGGTGTAAGGTGCGCTGCACCGTGTGCCCTGAAATGGGTTGGGATGCTCCCTCATTGAACTGCGCTGCAATTTGTTGGGCTGTTCCAGTCTTGTTGCTATGGATGATTCGTGCCAGTCGCCATTGGCCTCGTTCATCTACGTCCCTGTTTGGTCCGGAGTTGTGTTTGTTGGAGGTTGTTTTTTAGCATAACTGCCATTCACAGAATACCCTTGACACTGTTGCACGAGAAAACCCGAGGAGGTTCGTGGTTTATGAAATGCTCAACAGCACCCGTCGAGCTCCAATGACCATGCCTCGTTCAAAGTCGGTCAAATCCTTGGATTTACCTTTATTCAGTCCCCTTTTACACTGCTTTGACCTTTTCCATTGTTTGGGTGTCACTGGGAGCCCGATCCATTTTCCATAAGAGGTGTCTCTAATAAATTGGTCGTTCAGTGTATAGTTATTTCATTTTCTTATGATGAACCAAAATGGAAGGATCTTTTTAAAGAAACTTTTAAAAGCAGATCTTTTATTAAGGTGTATGCACAAGCACACTAAAAAACTCAGAAAACACAAGAAAAGTTCTTGCATCCACAGCGAATTTTTGAGTAGCGCTTCCTTTCACTACTGGCAATGTGCTGTCTGTGTGCTACAGTCTAGCAAGAGTCGCTTACCTCATGCACTTTTAAAAGATACAGTGCCAGTAATGAGAGGAAGCACCACTCAAACTAAGTCCTTTGCAATAGGCATCCAATCAGAAGAGCAGAATAGAGCATGTGGATCTGGGCACTCTTGCAGTTGCATGTGGGAAGTTTGCTTTTTCTTTTTCAAACAGAAACTCTCGCAACCTTTTTCTTGTGTAATTTGCACTGTGTACTGGTGAGAAATAACTAGTGTGCAAGAGAATAAACTTGCCAGAACTCGATTTGACATGAATTTTCTAGAGTGGCTGAAAAATGTCGCATGTACAGATCTTCTTGGTGTGTTAAGCATGTGCCTTTAGAATGGTTCTAATAATCTCTCTAAATTTTATTCTTTTATAAATTTTCCTAACGCTTCCTTTAAGGAACATTGGATTCAGCATCATTCACATTATTTAGCAACAGATTATACAAGCAACTGTGAACGGAGCTCGTAGAACATACTCTTTCAAAAAATCACTATTTTTTTGTTAAATAGCCCATCCAGGAATCTACTTTTGTCAGCCTGGTGGCCATACAGGCCCTGGATGGAATTTCTTGACTTTTTGTACTTATGCAATAAATAAAATACGTATAAAAATTAAATTTTCTTTCGAAGTTGAATTTTCATATTGTTTTCCTAAAAATCTAACTAACAACATAAGTTATGGATCCATTAAAAAATTTAAATTGTGAAATGGTTTTTGCGTACACTACCTATTAAATAACTATCGGTAATGCTTAAAAATAAAAAGAATTACACAGATCGTTTTTAATCTACGTGTGCTAATGATTAGTATTTACCATGAGCTTTTCGTACAGATCCTGTTGGCGGCCTGGAACCTGGCCTTACTGAAACTGGTCGGCCAGTGGGAGGGCGGGTTGTATTTGGACGGGCAGTATTAGTATCCTATCACATGAAAGGTTTATAAGATATATTTCATATATAAATTTATACAGAGGTTATATAAAAAAAGAGTTTACAATCTACTATTTTAATTAATTTCAGGTTTATCAATTTTTTATGATTATCAATTGTTATTATATTATTATTATTTTTATTAAAGTGTATTGACCCAAAGAGACAAAGGACTACAATATCACCATAATAATAATATTTAAATGGGTTATATTATCATTGTACAAAGCCAATGGTAACCTTGGCACTGATTCCTCAAGGGAATATTACGCCAGGCTCAGGGACAAACGCAAACATCCATGCCCTCGGCAGGGTTTGAACCCATGACTCACTAATTCCAAGAGTGACAAGACCTGAGAGTGGCCATCTTTAAACTGCTGCTGTGACGTTGTTTGCTTGTCTCTGCTTTCCTGCCACCTACCGGATATTTCTACAACTCTTTTTTAACGGATCTGCAGAATTACAAAACTATGGGGCAAAATCTGGAATTTTAATTACAATTTTGCAGTTTTCATTTGAGTCAGCCTCGTATTAAAAAAACTGGGCAAAAGCATAATAAAAGGTCCTTTTTCCTATTATGATGTTGTTTTCCACAGCATCTGAATGGTTTCTGTCTTTTTAGTATTGTTTTTTTTTTTTTTGCAATACCAGCGTGCAAGTTGTTGTAAAAAAAATTCTTTGATTGAGTAATACCGTGAGTCGTTAAATTCAACAATTTTTCAGCGCTGAAGCAACAAAAATGACGTCATGCTGCACTATGTTGCACATACCTGTGTGTTATTAAAATCACACTGTTGTTGGCTCTCTGCTACAAACAAGCCGTCTACCAAGTGTCTGCCACGATTGCCTTGTTCACACAGGAAAACGATCCTACGTCACATCGTCGGTTTTAATCTACACGTTTGCCCATTATTAAACATCTGGATAAGAAATCTTTTGCAACATACTTTTTGAAAAACGTTGAACTACTGTGGAAAGTGACATAATAAATCAAAAAACAACTCTTGTCCACAAAATTATTTAATCGACA
>JAHWFO010027470.1:495891-540818 GCA_023313115.1 Rhysida immarginata
TGTCGATTAAATAATTTTGTGGACAAGAGTTGTTTTTTGATTTATTAACATACTTTTTGTATTTCCAAAATACATCTTTTGCAACCTTCTTAGCCATGTCAACATCTAATTGTAACGAAAATTGTGTATTTTCATACACAAAATTGATTTCACTCATGGACGCCGTCATTGCTATTAATACTGATGCAACAGAACAAACAACGAAATGGGTTGCTGCAAATTGTAATCTCGAACCAGTGCTCTGTTGCATACGTCAGGGCCTTCAACAGAGCTCAACAATGCTTTCAATAACTCTATTGGTGCAGTGCTGAGCAACTGTTGAATTTAACGAACTCGTGGTTAATTCAAGTACATGTATTCAATAAACACATCATACGATCGTACATTAAACTTTTAATTTCCAAGATATGCAATTGAGAATATTTATCCCTTACAGTCTCCAAATAGGATGCATTTAAAATTCATCTTACTGCACTCTTTTGAAGCACACTTAATCGTTCAATCTGTCAACTTGAATAGTTCCCCTATAAAGAGATTGAGAAACTAACAATTTTCCGCTTTTACTGCTGACCTTCCTCTTTGCATCTCTGGTGCTTTCATCAGCAACTTTTATGTGTGCTGATGATGTCAAGCTCTTCAAAGTTGTGGATTCTTTAAAAGATACCATGAAGCTTCAAAGGCATCTCAATGAACTGGTTGACTAGTGCAGACTTAAAAGAATACCCATAAATCCAAACAAAATTACGTTTACCAAGCTGTCACAGCCCTATACCATTTACGGTGTCCACCTTCATATAGACTGCATGCAGTCTAAGGCTTGCCCTTTGATGCATCATTCACAATGGAATTGATTTTAAACATTCTACCACTTTCTTACACCTTTACAATGTTTCTGTGTTTCCTCTGCTCTCCTACTGCTCAGTGGTTTCGGAACGAGGCTGTCACCCTGGGAAAAGTCCAGAACACATTGATAAGAATTATGGTTTGGAAATTTACAAATTCGTGTTCTCCCTACCACCAATAAGGAGCCAATACAGATGTATTGTTTCTTAAGAAATTTCTTTCAGGTGCCATGTACAGAGTGACTTACTGCAACGTATTTATTTAGATGTCCTAACTCTTTGCTTAGAAACGAGAATTTTCAGTTTTGACCACCATTGTACAGACTAGTCTGCACCCAATGCTCACCCAACTATAGGATCTAGTGTCTTTATAACAAACACAAGTACCTGCTGTCTTATTTAAATGTTAACATATCGTAAATACCAAAGGAAATCAATAAGTAAGTTACAAATGAGGATTTAAAAAAATACTGAGAAAGGAATCTGAAACACTGCTATTTTTACACATTATTAGGACCGACAGGTACTTCTGTTTTCACAATGTGCGTCCGTCCGTCTGTCTGTCGGTGCTCTAGTATTTGAGCGCTTCCGAATTTTCGACTTCCATTTTCACCATTCGAAACTTAGGGAAAACTAAAGACAGAGTTCGTTGGTGGAAAAAAAAAAATCGGTGAACTACTTCCGGTTTAAAAGGTCACAAATAATATAGGGACCATGTTTTTCACTATACAATTCCATGTATAAATGGCCTGTGCACTGCCAAATGCTGTTCTCTCTTTAGCATTCCATAGCTAAAGCAGAGAAAAGGCTTGTGAATTAAGTGAAGACACATGATGGTCTTCCTTGATGGTCAATATCAGTCAAAAATGGTTCAATGGTCTGTGGTTTAGTGGTACCATTATGGTCCACTGGAAATGCTAAGATATGGGATGTATTATATCAAACGGCTTGAAATAACATATCACGGTTGAATATTAACGTAAAATTAATGAGAGTCGAAATAGGTTCAATGGTATGTGGTTTCATGGAACCATTATGGTTCAGTGAAAACTTTCAAAGATCAGATATGGCATGTAATATATCAAAAATTGAAATTGTGTGTCATGAATAAATATATCGTAAAAATTAAAGACAGACGAAATTGGTTTAAAGGTACGTGGTTTATGGGTATCATTTTCGCCCATTGGAAACTTTCAATGCTAAGATATGGCATGTAATATATCAAACAACTTGGAATGAGGTGTCATGAATGAATATATCGTAAAATTCTTTAATGATCATCCAAACTGGTTCAAAGTTGTGTGGTTTAATGGTATCATTATGATTCATTGGAACTTTCAATGCTAAGATATGGCATATAATTACTTACGCCTTATATTATCAACAGTTAATTTGTGTTAGGCATATTTTAACAATAGCTACTAGCTAATCATTTCTTAAATGGTACACGCTTACGTAGAAAAGCATTGGCAATAGTTTATGAAGAAAAATTGACCCTTACACAGAACTCTTCCACAATTAACGCTTATTTCATTAATTAGGAATGCTTGCAAATTAAAAGATTCTTATATGTCCTAATCTATAGAGAATTGCTACTTTTTCCATTTAACTTTTCAGGTAGTTTTATTTCCCTTAGAAGTACGCCTTGCTTAGCAACCTCATCTGATTCTTAACAACGAAGGGAGTCTTTAGAAATCAAATGCTTCCCTTTTCATTCTCGAATGTCTTAAAATCTTATAGGTCCTGGGCATTTCGGTTGCCTGACTTGTTTTCTTCTTATTTCTCAACAGAAATCCTGAAGTTGTTGATGCATTTGCCCTATCAACATGACAGTCTTTCAATACCTTCTCATTAGAAAACTGGGCTTTGCTGCCTAAGCCAGTTTTACACTTTCGATTTCAACGTCCTTTCATTTGCTTTTTTCAGAGCGACTTTTCACATCTATGGTCCATTCAAAAACCATCTTGGTAGCTAGCATTGTGCAAATGATGAGGGAAGACGAAAGTGAAATGCGAAACAGAGTCAGGCAGTAAAGACCAGTTTTGCACTTCACTAGCTGCCAAAATGGTTTTTGAGTGAACCAGAGCGTTTTTTTTTGTAAATAAGTACGATAAATAAAGGTTAATGGCATTAAAGCAATAAACCGAGTCAACCTGATAAAATTAGGCGGAGTTTTTAACAAACTTAGGGGGCATTTTAACCTCTATAAACTTACGATTTCAATGTTTTTGATGGGGAATTTTTTGCTTATTTTGGGAAGTAGAATCATGTTGTTAACTTTCAGCCATCTCTTTAGAAACACCCTGTATAGCTGCTATAAATGCAAGTTAAAACGAGTTTCACAGTAGACAGAATGAATCACAAAAATCTAAAATCCAAGACTTGAGTGACTTTTTAACAAGTCTGCAGTTAATATCTGTTAAGAGTATTCTAAGAAGGAAAGGACAAACCAATAATAAGTTACAAAGTGGCAAACACTCAAAGTCAACAAAAAATAACCTGATTGTGAAACTTTTGTGGCAGAGCAGTCACAGATAATTTCAATTCTGGTAATGGGAGCAGTGTATCACATCTTAATCCATGTGCGCAAGTAAACTAGAAAACTCACAAACACCAGAAAAGTTTCGCCTCCAGCACGAGTTTTTGAGTGGCGCTTCCTCTTACTAATTCCTCTTACTAATGATATTGTCATTCTAGCGAGAGCCACGTGCCTTGTGCACAAGAATCTCGAAGGACACAGTGCCAGTAGTGATAGTAATCTCCACTCAAAGTAAGTCCTTTGCAACAGGCAATCAATCAGAAGAGCCAAGTGCTCTGGTCGGACTGGCTGGGATTTGGGCACTCTCAGGCACTTGAGTGCGAGAGTTTTCTTTTTCTGTTTTAAACAGAAAATGCTTGCAACTTTTTTCTTGTGCAATTTTCCTTGTGTGGTGGCAAGAAATGACCCTGTGTATGGCAATCAATCCATCTCGTCTGCCAGAACTCAATCTGGCAGAAATGGTCTTCTGCAGCTGAAAAATTTCACCTGTGCAGGTCTTTCTGACACTCTTTCTGACATGCTTCTACATGCGGTATTACATACTGCACCCAACGTTCCCAAGAATACAGCATAGATACCAGCTGCAGAACCATAAATATGGGTTCTTATTTTAATCCCTAAAACACTCGCCTACTATGAGCACACGAGTGTCAGCATTGAACATAGAGGGAAAGAAAGAATATGAATTTAGTTTTCTGCTGCATAATGTGGATAGCTGTATCCAAAGACATTATTTACTTGGGAAAGATGAATTATGGAAGGTAAAAAACTAATGGGAAAAGTTATGATGGTCTGGGGCGTAAGTGAACACCATACACATTCATTCCTTCAAAGAAATTACATACTCTCAAGGACTTCAGTGCACAGTAGAGAAAAACAATAAAAACTTCAGAAGTCAGAATCTTCCCATTAAGCATCTCTGGGATAAGGAGTTCACTGAGGTGACATCACAGAACATAATTATGACAAAAAAAATTTGGCGGAAAAAGCAATATTACCGAGAACTTCAGTTTTGAGCTAAACAGCACATGAAGTAGATGAACAATCAAGGAAAACAGCACTTTGGAGTACTTTTTGAATGAAAAAACTACCAAAAACTTGATTTTGAGTAGATTTCCTTAGTCCTTCTGAGATCTTCAGTTTTATCTGTAACACCAATAAGATAGTTGTCTCTGATCTGATGGGAATAACCTTCGGATTTCCATTTTTGATGTCAATGGCGGTTCATGTTTTGCTTTGGGAGTGAGGGAGCTGAAGAGGGACGATTTAAATTCCCGAGGGTTGTGGCAGTCGATGACCAAGCTCACTGTGGTGACTTCACAGAACATAATTAAGTTGTTTTTTTTTTCTTTTTAATCTTTGTAAATTAGGTGGATATGTCCAATCCCAGGTAATTTGTATTTTATCTTTTTTTTTTTTGCCAACAAGACCTGTTTCTCTCTCAAATATGTTTCCCCAATATTGTTACTTGTCCCAAACTGCTTCATTCAATTTTACCTTAAATCATTTGATCCATACTCTTTCAAATTACAAGCACCTTTATCTTCTCAGTAATTTTCATACTTTTGCTTTTTAAATACACCATTTAGCCTTGCCACAAATAGACACTTTATCTTAAATTTCTGAAGTAGAGCAGTATGATCTACACATAAACAGCACATTTCATCATCCACATCAGAGACTGCATGCATCCATGTGCATGACATCGTCTTCTAAAAACCATTTGAACTGTTTTGTCCTGTTTACAATCATATTTAGTGACTTTTTTCAGTAGGAGATATAGCTGTTAAGTCAGGAGCCCATTCAGCCAAGAAATAGGGAGCATGAACACCATAAAGAATCTACATCCAAAATGTAGCAATGGTAATCTAAAAGTCAAAGGTTTGATTCCAGGGTATGAAATGCAGTTTTTAATTTTCTTTAATAACTATAAGCTCATCAATATATTCACTGGGCCCAATTTGTTCTAAAAACGATTTCCCACCTAAAAGGGGTAATTTCACCCAAATTATAAGGTTCATTCAAAAAGTAATGCATCACAATTTATTTCTACAACATGAACAGGCTGAAATTTTGAGGAGTCCTAGTTTGAACCTTCTGTGTTTGTTGTGCAACATTGCTAGCTCTGCCATAATGTGACAGCGTGACAGCAAGTGTTAAAAATGGCGGATGTCAGTGATGCACATTACAAGTAGTTTGCTGTCATTGAATTTTTCATTTCCAAGGGACAAAGTGTGGAGAACATCCATAAGCAATTGCATACTGTACGGGACTGCTACCGCTGACCACAGCACCGTTAGTCGATAGGCAAAATGAGTGATGTCTTACTCGTCTCCGAGCAGGACCAAAAACGGTAACAAAGGGAATACACTTTCTTCCGGAATGCTGGAATAAGGCCAAAAAAAAAATAAAAGGAGACCTCATTTAAAAATTGTCAGTAGAACTGACGGTTGTAGGCCGGAGTTACAAAGTTGAATGTTCCATATTTTCAGAGAAATAATTTATGGTGCATTAAATTCTGAATGCTCCTTGCAGATGCACAATCATTATTAATTAGCACTGTTAACTTAATTTTTATCAATTAACTCACCCCTTCACTGTTGACTTTCTTAGGGATGTTTTCTGCCTGTTCAACTGGAAGCGAATGAGCATTAGAATCACCATTAACCTGCAATTATTTTTTTAAATAAACAAATTAGTTTCACAAACAGTAACGGATCATATCTATGAGGGTTTTTTTTTCAACCTCTGATGGGACATAAAATAAAGACAAGTGTGGATAACAAAATGATTTTATTACCAGGAGTCCAAGTAACTCAAAGTTACTTTTTAGCGTAATCACTGTAAAGAATGAGACATTTGTCAAACCGGTGGACGAGTTTTCATAGTATACCCTATTCACAGAAGTTTGTTGCCAGCAATGGAGATGGGTCTTGAAGCTCTTTGTTGGTATGAGAAATGTCATCTTCTGGAATTGTTTTTATTCACAACAATGCATAACCACATACAGAAGTGATAACCCAACATTTTTTTGAGTAATTTCAATGGGAAATGTTAGGTTAGGTTAGCTTAGGTTAGGTGTTAGCCCAGACCTGGCATCGAGTGACCTTCATTTTTTTTGAGAGCTCCACATGAACGAAGAGCTTCAAGGCACCATAGAGACCTATCTCAACATGCTGGTGGCAAATTCTATGAAGAGGGTATTGGAAAACTCGTCCACCAGTATGACAAATGTCTCAATCTTTACTATGACTATGTCGAAAAGTAACCTTGATTGTACTCGACTCCTGGCAACAAAATCGTTTTATATTCACAGTTGTCTTTATTTTATGCCCCATCAGAGATTGAAAAATAAATAGCCCTCACATTAAAGCACTAGACTGAACAGCCAGTTTATTAGGAACACCCATTACTATGCAAATCCGTTGGCATAGCAATTACTACGTATCAGTTGGTCATGTGACAGTCGATACCAATATAAAGCGAGAACACACCTGTCAACTGCAAGTGGTTTGACTCTTACCATGGGGAAAACAAAGGATCTGAGAAACTTCAAGTGCGGGATGATTGTTGGCGCCTGGCATGGTGGAATGAGTATTCTGAAACAACCATTTTTAGGGTTTACCAGGACTGGTTAAACACCAGCCAGAGACAAGCCCAGAGTGTAGGATGGGAACGCTTGTTCGTGCAACTAGAAGCATCATGACTTGTCAACTAACCGTCGAGTACAACAGTGGACCGCAGAATAACATCTCTGAATGTACTACATGCCGTACACTGGCAAGGATGGGCTACAACAGCTGACAACCAGTCCATGTACGTTTGATCTCCATCCAAAACTGCAAAAAACGTCTCCAATTTGCCCGTGATCACCAACACCGGATCATTGATGACTGGAAGAAGGTCTGCTGGTTGAAAGAATCCCGCTTCCTATTGCACCATGCAGATGGCCGACACAGAATTTGGAGACAACAGCACGAAGCGATGAACCCCTCCTGTCTGATTTCCACTGTTCAGGCTGGTGGAGGCTCTGTAATGGTCCGGGGAATGTTTTGCTTGCATACTGTTGGTCCACTGATATCTGTAGAATAACGCCTTAATGGTCAGGATACCGGAACATTGTTGCCGACCATGTTCATCCCTTCATGGCTACTGTGTTTCCCTCATTAGAAGGATACTTCCAGTAGGACAATGCTCCATGTCACAAAACTCGTATCATCATGGAATGGTTCCAGGAGCACGATAATGAATTCAATGAATTCAACTTACTCCTCAGGCTGCCACAGTTCCTGGATTTGAACCCAATCTAACATCTCTGGGATGAGCTGGAATGGGTTATTCAAGCCATGGATCCACCACCATCCAATAAGCACCAACTGGGAGCAGCTGTTGCATCTGCATGGACAAACATGACGGAACAATGCTTCCAGCAGCTAATTGAATCCATGACATGGCGAATTTGTGCTATTATAGCTGCTAGGGGTGGCGCAATATAGTATCAGGGAGGTGTCCTTAATAAACTGGCCACTTAGTGTATTATGGATTAATATACTCATTAATTAAATACTTGTACTATGTAAGTAATGTGTTCATCAATTGTAAGTGCATAATAGAAAACTTTGAGAATTCATGGTTTTAATCAAATTATGCTAGTGCTTCTATAAAATAAAACTGGTATTAAAAGGAGTTTAATTAATACAACAAAAATGCAAGTAATAAATTAGAAGTAATACATTTATACATTGAGATTTATATTACTTTTAATATAGAAATGACTAATATCTAAATATAGTTTAGAAAGGAAGAATTTCTTATCTGTTGCTAAACACTTGGGAGACAAACTTACTATACCACTGTGTCATGATGGCTCAGGTTGTGATAGTTTAGTGAAAACTGAAAGCGAATATAGCCACCTGAAAACTATAGTTTAAAGTGTACGATCTTTAGATTTTCAACTCAATTTTGACAAAACTTTGTCCATCATTTTGGCTACGTTTTTGAATCGATAGAACATGTGTGCCTATTAAAATTTTTATTTACTTTTTACTTCAATTAAAACTGAAGTCAGAATCAAACAATTCCAATAAAAACTAGTGACACTGCAAATGCAATAATGATGTTTTTAACCTAAGTGGCATTACATAAACCAGAGTTGGCTTTAGATGGATAAGAATGGAATATGGCTAACCTGAAATTGCGATAGAGATAATAAAGCTGAGCATAAATTACAGTAACTGTTTTTAGCTAACTGGCTTGTATTTTTAGCATCGCCCTAAATCATCTAACCCAGTGTTATTGTTTCTCACTGATGAAAAAGACAGAAAGCTCCGAAATGCATATACGATTTTTGTTTTATAAAATTCATTTAAGTATATAGTTATTTCTTTTCTTCCTTTGTTGGCATCCTAGTGTCTACAGTTTTGGCCGTCTTATAGTTCTATTATTAATGAAGTTGGAGACTTTGTGGGAAAGAAACACAGAATCCAGGCGATTTCGCCTTTTATTATGAATTATATATCCTTGACAAAGCCAGAAATAAAGGGCAAAGCTGATGTTTCTTTCCAATTATGTACTACAAGGCCTCCATCAACTTCATCAAGCAGGTCAATAGTTGGTTGCTCCACCTTTGGTTTTCAACACGGTAGAAATCCTCTTTGCCATGGGTTAACTAGTTTTTGACAAAGTGTTTTCCAGCTGTGCTTTATAGCAGTAGCCAGTTCTTCCTTGTTAAGAATGCATGCTTGATCTGTAAGTTTATCCAGGCATCTGCCGTTTTCACGATAACTTGAAAACAGGTTAACTTTTTTAAATTCTGTTTTCAGAAATATGACCATCAAAGTCTTAGCTCAGCCGTATCCACTTTTCAGAATTTTTCGTGGACCCCTTCAAGTCGAATTCACGTACTAAAACAGTGACTGTAAAGAATAACAAGATAATGGCATATCATATAACAATCGATTTGTCAAGAATGAATATATTGTTACTTTCTGTTCATCTTTTAGGCATTACTGACATCGGTACACACATGTGAAATCACTTTGCGCACGATTGCTCAAGTGCTCATAATTTATATCATTAAGAAGCGGACAAATGGAGCTAGTTATTGGTTTTATTTTGTCCGTCTGTCCCCTTCATAATTTCTACATTTTTTGAGGTAAAAGGTTGAAATTTGGAATGTATTTTACTATGGGCATGTCCATCTGCACTATTTAGTTTGGTTTTGATTGGTGCACTATTACGAGGATGGGAGTCAGAGAGGACAAAAGATCTATGTGCTATTAGGTATGTAAAGGAGTGAAATTCAGGATCCAGATTTCTCTAGGCAAGATCTACATTACTACACAGTTTAGGCCCAATTGTTTGAGTGGGGTCGGAGTTGTGGGGGTGGCAGTCATTTGGTCATTTGAACTATGGCCATGTATGGCATGTGATTTGTCATTCCATCGAAAATGATGAGAAAGGAAAGAAGACAGGAGCTTTTTTTCTATTTTCTACATACTATATTTGAGAAAATCAATTTTTTGATTAAAAAACTTGAGGGGAAGTAACAAGGGCAGATAAAGGGGTAAAAATAGATGATCGCAAGATCTGCTTCTTGCTTTACCCTACTTGATTAATTTCTTGTTAAAGGGTTACTGCCACCAAAAATCAATATCTATTTTATTGCTTAAAAATATGCATTTGTACATAAAAAATCATTATCAGCAAAAAAAACTGCACAAAAAACAACCAAAAATTAAATATTTTAAGTTGAAAAGTGTGTTTTTGTTCAATTCCTGTTTCATGAATTCAAAACGTGCGAAACAGGAAGTGACATCGGAAGGGTGAGCGGGATAGAGAGAGAAAGCGCTCTGTTACACGTTGAGGGAGAAGAGGGTTTTCTATTTTTTGTTTTACTTCAGTAATCTCGTGACAGCAAATACATTGTTTCAGTTTCCATTACAGCACAAAAACCACATGTAAACCTAAAATTATAAATATTTTTATTTATTTGTAAATTATTGCTTATAATTAAATTATGAAATTATAAAGTATTATTCAAATTATAATATACGAATCTCATAAAGTGTATTAAATATAATTTAGATAATAATAATTAAAATGATAAATTTAAAAGTCAATTAAATAATTATTGATTTAAGGAGTTTAAATGATTAATTTAAATTTAAAATGAGTTTAGTCTCCTTATAATGGGGAAAATCGTGAAATAATAAGAACAAAAATTAAAATTAAAGTCACCAATCTTGAAGAAACTTGGGAGATGAAAGAATTATTTCACGATTTTCCCCATTATAAGGAGACTAAACTCATTTTAAATTTAAATTAATCATTTAAATAATTTTATATCTTTATGAATCTTACTAACCAGTCATTTGTTTTAACCCTCCTAGATGTGTGATGTTCTGGAGCATAATCATCGCAATCTGTTCTCTCTCCTTCATAAAAAGGTTCATATTGATATGGTTTGATTCCAAACCCTATTTTATCAACAAATTCTTCATCAGAAGAACTACTTTCAACCCTAAAATCCATTTCTAATCCAATATCCTATTTAAATTCAAGTTGCTGTGCTTCAGTGATCCACTTGTTCTTTTTACTAGTTTGTAAATGCCTCTCTCGCACTGACGCGCTCACCCTTCAGACGTCACTTCCGGTTTGCTCTTTTCATTGCCCCCAAAACATTGCAGGGAAGCATTGAACACAAAAAGTACTGTTTAACCATTATTCATTGTTGTAAGGTGAAAAATGACATCAGATATGAAATTTACAACCAAAAATAGGCCTAAATATGTAAAATTGTATTTTTGGTGGCAGTGACCCTTTAATAAATGTATGAAAGTATTTCTGCTTCACTGCTGAAGTTCCTCCTTGGAAGAGCGTTCAAAAAGAAATGAGCCGGAGGTCTAGGGACAGAAACCAGTACCTGTATGTCAGAAGTATTGCCCTAGCTGTTGAGACACTTGTCCCTCTGCAACACAAGGCGGTGAATGGCTGTCTCGTAAAATTCCCGGGGCTGCGTTGTGAACCAGTTCCGCACGTACTGCTTGACGTCGTCGTCCGAGGTGAATCGTTTGCCCCTCAGAGCCTTTTTCAGGGGACCAAAAATGGTGTAATAGCAGGGAGAGAGGTCTGGACTGTATGGAGGGTGACTGATATCCTCCCACTTGAATTTCTGCAAGAGTGCCGTGATTGTGTTGGCTGTATGAGGTCTTGCATTGTCGTGGAGCAGAATTACCCCATGGGTGAGCTTGCCAGTCATTTCGATTTGATTGCTCGGCGAAGGATGGTTAGGTTAGGTTAGATTAGGTATGAACACTTCCAACGCTCAATCCAACCTCGGCAGTCCTGGGTAACGAGTCCATCAACCAGCTGGAGGATGTTATCGTTAATGCAGTTTGGTGTTCCAGGCCGTGCATTATCGGCTAACAACACCCGTCCTTCCCTGAACCTCATGTGCCACACCTTGACCCTTGTAAGGGACATGCAGTGTTCACCGTACACTTGTGACATTCTTCGATGAATGTCCGTTCCCCCTACTCCTTCCGCTGTCAGAAAACAAACAACACCTCTTTGCTCTTCTTTTGACGCCTCCATTTCACTTATTCATTGCTGCTACAATGCGAATGACTGTTGGACAATTGGTGCTTGCTTCTGCTTCCTTCTGATCACCTTCTAGCGGCAGGCTTTGAACTTCTGCGCTCGTCAGAACCACTCTTTGTTACCAATCTTTTGCAACGATATCACCATTCTGTCACCAGTTTGCACATTCCAGACTATGGCTCGTTTCTTTTTGAACGTTCCTTATATTTTAACTACTGTTGACATGAGCACGTGCATGTGACGCATGATTGCTCAATTGCTCATAATCTATATTATTAAGTAGTGGAAGAATGGAGCTACTTATTGGTTTTACAATATCCATCTGTTCCCTTTATAATTTCTATATTTTTTGAGGTAGAAGTTGAAATTCGGAATATAGCTTACTATGGGCATGTCCACCTTCACTATTTAGTTTGGTTTTGATTGGTACACTGGGGTTGGAATTACTGGGATGGGAGTCAGAGGGGACAAAAGATCTATGTGGTATTTAGATGCATAAAGGAATGAAATTCAGTATCCACATTCCTCTAGGCAAGATCTACATTACTATGAAGTTTAGGCCAAATTATTTCAGTTGGTTCGGAGTTACGGGGGCGGCAGTCACTCGGTCTTTAAAACATATGGCATGTGATATGTCATTCAATCAGAAAATACGACACAGGAAAGAAGACAGATCTCTTTTACATTTTCTACATACTATGCTCGAGAAAATCAATTTTTTGATTAAAAAACTTGGCGGGGGGGGGGCCCGAGCAGACAAAGGGATTAAAATAGATGATTGCAGGGTCTGCTACTTGCCTATAGCCTACTCAGGGGGATTAATTTCTTGTTAATAAATGTATTACTTGCACCTTCACAGCTAAAACTTCTCCTTGGAATGTTTACAAGATTTTATTTTTGGTTCCAGCCACCTGATTTGCTTCTTTAATTCTCTCCAAACATTTTCAATTGGATTTAGATCCAAACTGCTTGGAGGCCATGAAATTGTTTTAATATTACTGTTTTGAAGGAATGTTTTCACCTTTTTGATATGGTGACAACTTGCACTGGCATTTGGAAAACAAACTTCATCATCCGAAAAGCACTTTTCAATGGTTGGCAATAATCAGGCATCCAGAATATCGATGTAGATGTCAGTTATGATATTCATCACTGAAAATAACCGGTTTCCACATCTCAACAGTCCATGTTTTGTATTTTCTGCACCATTGCTTTTTCATTTATCGCTGCTTTTTTGAGAGTGCCGGTTTCCTGGCTGCTTTATGAAAACTGTACCCAATTTCTCTTAGACGGTTTTGTTCAGCATGTACACACTTTCACGTGAGGCTTCTTCCATTCATGATTTAGTTGACGAGATGTTACTGATCTTGCTGTTTTTACAATTCTCCGTAATGGCCTGTCATCTTTCTTTAAGGTAACCAGTGGTCTTCCTTTGCATGGAAGCATTGGTTGCTTTATATTTTTTCCAGAAATTGGAAATGGTGGGCTGAGGCATATTCAATTGTTTCCTAACCTCTTAGTGGCTTTTCCCCCATCCATCAGAAGTGCAATTATTAGCTTTTCATCTCTTCAGAATGATCAATCAAATACAACTACAATTTATAACTCCGATTTGACAACTATCAGGTCGTTGTCTATCAAATGTCAGATTTCAAGGTGGGTTCTGCCCTTCAGCATGGTTTCCATGTTTAGTAGCAAGTACCTATAACAAAGTGGTACATTCCCAGAGATAAACCTATCAACAACCAGCTTCCTGAAATTTGCATGTCTGCGACGATATTTAATAGCGTTTGAACCCAAGCGAAGATAGTCATGCTTCATACGCATTACGGGTGATGATGCATTACGAGTTCAGGTTGAATCACACTGCATCCAACGCCTATTGACATCAACAACGTATTCGGTGTAGGCGACATAAACGAACATACTGTCCAACGTTGGTTCCGAAAATTCCAGATGGGAGTGACGGACCTGGTAAATGAGCCAGATGGCAGACTGCCCAACGTGTTGAATGACGCTGATCTGAAGCGATCTGTGGAAGAGGACCCATCAAAAACTGTTCGGGATCTTGCACGGGATCGTGCTGTATCAGCATCAACTATCAGTAGACCCCTTAGGACCATCAGGTCCCACATGAACAGTTTGGTGGAACATCCGTGGTGAAGTGCATTACAGCTTCTTGCAGCAGGAAGGGGGGGGGGCGATCATCGCTGCGACCTACTGTCGTGAACTGCATCGTATGCACACAAAACTGTGTCTTTAACAACCTGCACTTGTGCATCGCAAAGGCATCCTTCTGCTGCATGACAACGTGCGGACGCTACAGGCTGTGGGCTACGAGGTGCTTCCACACCCCCCGCCCCTACTCTCCGGGCGTCTCCCCTACCGACTACCATCTTTTCCAGAGCCTGGACAATTTTATCCGGAGGAAAACATTCCTAACCCAAGCAGACATCGAAAATGTATTCTTGGAGTTTATCGAGTCCCATGATCATAGATTCTATCGGAGAGGGCTCGAGAAGCTGCCAAATCGTTGGCAACAATGTTTGAATTGTAATGGAGATTATTTCGAATAGCACGTGTGAAGGTGTCCTTTCTAGAGGGCCATTAAATATGACCTCTGCAATCTGACATTTGATATGCAACGACCTGATAATTTACATAAAATTGAATAAAAGTTAATAGTTTTTTCTTTTGGTCCTAATTTTAATATAGCTATCACACTCTTTTGATGCATTGTCGGTAGTGAACTGAACCATTATGTTTTCCCTTGGACCTGACTCCGTGCAACTTCTTGTCAAGGAGGTTCGTCAAGGACATATGTTTGTGCCTCCATTCCCTGGAAACCTACAGGATATTTGCAACCGTATCACCAGGGTGGCTATACGATTAAAGCAGCATCTTCTTTTCCTTTGTGTCCTATCCTGCACACCATATTTGCTACTACTACCTCCTAACAGCAAACAACGGCAACTATACTTGCTGGAGTTTTTTTGTTTTTTTTTAAATCTTAATTTACCTCTCTATTGCCGTAAAATTTACTATGATCCCAGGGTTCGCCTTAGGTGAAAAATTTTGAATTGTTAAACTGCTATTAAAAATTTCAAAATGCATAGCAACTTTTCATAAATGGCTAGCAAAATTTGAATACATGCATCTTAGACTATGCAGCTTAAATGTTTTTTTATTACTAGGTAAATACATGAAAATAATTGAAATAATAGCGCTCATTGAAAAATTTATATTTCCCCTTTACTCCATTTCTTCTGAACTTCTCTTTTTGGGATTTCTTCTTCCTTTGGATGGAAGGAACATCCTTGTAGCATCCATTGGATTAAAATCTTCAATGGCCCACCCTCACAGGATATCCTAACCAAGTGTTGTAGAACATCCTTTGACAGTCTGTTCAATGATTCTGTTTTTAGACGATTTACTATAGAAACACATCTTTCAACAGCAGCATTTGATACAGGAACTATCAGAAGTATGCTGACCAAGTGTGCTATGAGAGAATATCAGGAGTTTGGAATGAAACCAGTCTGTCCTAATATTATGAATTTATATTGTTGATTTGAATTGCCTATATTATATTTTATGCATAAATGATGAAAATACAGCTATTTTTCTAATTTTTTAAATAAATTTATATTCATTTAATAAAAACACGTGTTGATTAACATGACCGTTCAAAAACGTTTTTGGATTTAATGCTTTCTCAAGCCTAACAGTTTATTTTAAGACTCGTTAAATGGAAACCGCTTTAACAAAATTTTTTTCTTGTCCCTTGCGATTCTGTTAAAGACAGGTTTATGATCTTCCAATTCATTGTTGAAAGGGTATTTCATTCATTCTTGAAATTTCTTTCGTTGAAAAGGGTATTTAACGCACACCAACAATTCAAAACTTTGACCAAAAGGAAGTGATTACACAGAAAGACTTTGCAAACTGGCGGCTTTGGGATGTTGATGTCCACTATCCACATACAATTAGAAATTAAAAAAACTCTCCGGTATTTGTCCCAACCCTGTATTTTTAGGTAGGTAATATGCAAATTTCAAATGGGGAAGTAATTGTGAATAGCAGATTTGCATCCCAAACGTGGACAATGCATAGCATTTGTTTAAACTTGCATTGCAAATTGCGATGCGATACCGCTTACGTCGAACCCTGTAATCCATTGCTTAGTTTACTTGTTATGAATCTTTGAAATGTTTCACAGACTTATGAACAACCCTGTATGAAGGTGCAAAGTGTACACCAAAAAATAAGTTATCAAAATAATATTACTGCAGAGAACAATATTTTCTGAAATGATGAAAATGGTTAATCATTATTACCATATGTGTATTTTCTTCAGGATGCTTGCCTCCATGCTGAAGCTCATTTGTCTCAGGTTTTGACTCTGAGTACTCATCTCTCCTGTGCTCAATTCTTGAATTCGAATGAAGATCATCTTTTGTGTTATCTTTGTTCTTCGAGCTGACACGATGACTCCGTGATGTTTCTTTGTTACTATTTCTTGATGTGCTTTTGTTAACTTTTGCATCCTTATCAGAGGAATCTTTGGTTTGTCTTTCTCTTCTATTTGAACCAGTCTCTCGGGACTGACTCCTTGACCCTGATTTTTCTTTGGCATCTGTTTTTGTTTTAGTTTCCTTTGTTTTAGTTTCCTATGTAATTTATTATAAAGAAGATAATAATAAAAATTAGTTACAAAAATACAGGCATGCATAAAACTGAAAAAGGGGAAAATACAGAGATTAAAACCTACTTTTAATTCCTGAGATGGCCTTCTAGAGGAGTCATTTTTTTTTGATGTCCTATTAACCTTTTCGCCATTTTTTACACGCTGTACAGCTTCAATACCCTTTTCCTAGAATAAATTTAAATTATAAACAGTGGAGACGAGTTTCAAAAAATCCTTAGTTTTAAAAATGGAAAGTATAAAAATTAAAACATTGCATTATCTAGTTTTTAGACAACCTTTAAACTTTTATGTACTGAAAACCTCTAATCCACAGGGGTGGGGTGGCGGGATGATTTACAGGGTGGCCCCAAAAAAAACTTACTTTGAGACCTGATAAACAGATTTATTTATGAAGAGATGATATTTTAACATGTTCATATTGGCATAATGCAAAAATGTTTCCAATCATTTGGCGGCGGCCAAGATAGTCGAAATGAATTGCCACGTATTAGAAGATAACAATGATTGTTCGGGAAAGTTGGGATTAATGGTATTTTTTTCTTTGTCTAATACTGGAATTAATATTTTATGTTTTTAAGAAATATTTATTTAATTCTGTTATAAATTACTGTCTAGATTTCTTCCTAATGTGTGGACTGATTGTTGCGATTTATATCTTTATCATTGTTGTCGATAAATTTTATTTTTTTATGATCCGCGTGTGATGTGCAAATGCGTTCTTTCCCTCGCGGATAATTTCCTCGACCGCAGGAAGTTATCTCATTTAATTGTTGGCAAAATTGTAATTTTTATTTTTTTTTGCTTACAGTTCATTCCTTCCTCATCTCTTGCCCCTCTTCCACCTCTACAAGCCTCCTGTGCAGCATGGCCGCCTATCTACCTCCCCGTCAGTGGAACATATATATTTTTGCTATGGAACCTCCTGCCAACTCATCCTCCTTCTGAAGAAATATTGTATCATTTTCTTTTTTTTTTTCCATGGCATACTCATTTTTTTCATGCCTGGTTCACGTTGATCCTTGGACGTCTTACACAACCATTCTCTTGCTTGATACAACTATGACAGGTCCTTCCGATTAACGCAATACCGCAAGATGTCTCATTCTATGGATCATTATTCTTTTCTTCAGTGGGAGTGATGGACAAAATATTGTATCTTATGTCCCGCTGAGCTATTTAGACGCGCCATGCCTTTCTTTATTTTTACGCACAAGGTTCGTTTATTTTTACCCCTTAATTATTTTTCTCTTGATGTTTCTGTAAATGAATTTATCCTTCTGCCTGCCATTGCTGCCCCAAATAATTTGTATATGTATATATTAATTCATAATTAATAAAATGTTATATATACCACTACCACGTTCCATTTTTAATTAATCCCTTTGAACAATGATAAACAAAAATGGATAGAAATTATAGATGATTTGAAAAATATGATAAACGAAAGGATGGCCAATAATCGAGGACAGAAAAATACAAGTAACAAGGAGGCTTTATCAGTAAAATTGATGAATTGACTGATACAATTCGTGCAATGGAGAAAACTAAAGAACCATCATTGAATCAAGCAGGTAACTCCATCTGTGGCAAAGAAAGTGCATTAGAATTAGACCTTACAAGTTAATTATGAAGATTCAGTGATAAAGCAGTTCCTTCAAAGTAATGAACTTATTTTACAGAATTTAATCTCCTTAAATCAATCTATAACTCAACTAAGTGACAAAAACAAATTTAATTTTATAAATGACGAAGGAATTCATGCAACCAACTCTGCCAATCTAATAACTGCAATTATTGATGGTGTATTGGCATCTACATGCTCCATGATGCAAGAGTTGATAGATGCATTGGTTGGAAAAATTAGTGTCTTGATTTCAACAACCAATGAAACATTAAAAAACCTCTTGACCCCCCAAACTACACAATTTAATCAAGTCAGTGGAAACACTGCAAAGGGAAATCAACAATCTAATCATGATCGCTCCCACATGGAAGTACAATTGACACATCAAGGGTTTTCAAATATGGATCAGTTAAAAGATACTCCAAGCCAATCAACAAGCGATTATGCTGTTACTGACGAACTGCTTGAATGGAGTCATGATATGAATGCAACAGCCATGAGAGCAAATACTAAAGAACAGACAAATGCCAAAGAACCTGGAGGGGAAAGTATCTCTAAAACATCCTATCATGATATCTGTCATAAATTAACAGACGAGAAACAGAATCACCCATAGCAGACTAAACACGCTGCAACTAATAAAACCGATCAAAGATGGGGAGCTGGAGGATGGACTATCCCAGTTAAGAATACCAAATCGTTACGTCTCAGATTGGGTAATGTAAGTGATACTTACAATTGTGTCTCTCTAGCCATCATGTTACGCAGCCATCATATAAATGTAACTGAATGTGGCAGGTGGATAACACGTTCAGGACAAGTATCTCCATTTGTTTTCCTGAGAGTGAGTGATATGACAACCGAAAAATGCTTAAATGAGTCGATATGGCCAACCGGAGTGTCAATACGCCCTTTCTAATGGCCCCAACCCCTCCTTTAACAATGATTATTGGAGGGTTGGAAACATCGATGCGAGGCAAAGCACGCCCCCGTCAAGATAATAAAGTTAAAAGTATTCGTGTAAGAACTATCTACCTGAATGCTAGATCAGTCATGAATAAACTCGATCTTCAACTGTTGGTGTACAATAAATCTATCGACTTATGCTTTATTACCGAAACATGGTTGTCTCCCGATATTGAAACCGAAGTTATTTCTGTACCTGGCTATAAGATATATAGAACGGATCGTTCCACCACAGGCGGTGGCGTTTTAATTCTGGTAGCTGATTGTATCCATTCTCTTCACTGTATATCAGCTAGCACCAGTGCTATGAAATCCATTACCATCAAATGCTGCCTGGCCTCCAACTGGGTTACATTCACTCTTATTTACCATCCTAGATATTTCCCCATGGAAGAATGTGTTACCATCCTAGATATTTGCCGGCTTGTTGGCCGAGAGCGCTGAGGCGCAGGTCTTATCGCTCTCGCAACCAGCAAGTCGCGGGTTCGAATCCCGCTTGGGGCATGGATGTTTGTGATTGTCCTTTATTATAATATGAAAACCCCGTGTTGGGCTTCAGCCTGTTGGGGGCAACCCGCGGGTTGTTTAGATTATTATTATTATTATTATTATTATCATCAATACCCTAAATCCTACTGAAGTTAACTTTATTTTAGGAGATTTCAACTGTAACTATCTTCGTCAAACATCTGACCTTAATACGTTAATATCAAGCACGAAAGCATTAGGCCTCAAACAAGTCGTTTCAACTCCTACAAGAGTTACAGCTTTTGCATCAACTTTAATTGATCATATATATAGTCTCATATCAATACAATACTGTGATTTAACCCTTACCACTATCCCAACCTTGATCATAAATTAATAGAAACAACATTTATCTTTTTAACTTCCAGCTCGAAAAAAATTAAAAAACATAAGCTAGTTCCTAGCTATAGGCTTTTTAATAGTGAAACATTTCATACTGAACGTGATAAAGTTGACCTTGATGAAATCAATAATTCTGATGATGTAAATCAACTTTTAGAATTTATTAATATAGAAATGACAAAGGCTGCACTTATAGCCGGAATGGAATTCTGCAACATCAAAGAGGCTAGTTATAAAATATGGTGGAATACTAACATTACTTCTATATGGAAAGAAAAAATCGACGCTTATAAAAAGTTTATGTTATTCAGGGACATTCCATCTTTGAATTACTATAAACAGATCAATAAAAATTATAAAAAGGCAATAAGAGATGAGAAGAGAGAAACTGTTGCCAATTACGCCTAATCGAGCTGTATATGGCACCTTATACGTTCCAACTATCAGAACCAGTCAAATACTATGTCAATAGATGATTATAATAACTATCTAGACTGGATAAATAATCCTACGGACATATCTCAACCAGATATGTTAAATGGATGTGAAGCCATATGCCATGATCAATCGCCCGAGCCTCTAATTCCTTATGGCTGGGATTTTGTTGTTTTGATTAAACAGATCAAGATAAAGGGCCCTAGTTACCCTCTTAATATCACTGCTAAAATTTATCAAACATCTGAATGGAACCGGGATAAAATTGATACATCTGTTATGTACTACTATTGTCAGAAAGGGAAAATTTCCTCGTGCGCTTAAAACAGCAAAAATTCATCCGATTTATAAAACTGGAGACTCTAGGGACATAACAAATTACCGACCAATTTTGATTTTGTCTCCTTTAGCTAAAATTGTAGAGACGGCGGTGTTTAAAAACATTATTGATTATCTTTGGACAAAAATTCCTAAACAGCAATGTGGAAGTAGACCCGGTCGAAAAGTCACCTGGGTGCCTCTTCAGATATATCTTCACCTACGAAAGAACTTTATAATCGCGCAGACGGATATGTCAAAAGCTTTTGACACAGTTTCTAGACCCCAATTATTGAACGATCTTAAAGGATTGGGTGTGTCGTCGACTTACTTACAGCTATTTAATGATTATTTTCAAGAAAGCTTAAACATCAGCTATGACCCGTTAATTGCAAAATCTTCTATACATGGCATAGTTCAGGGATCAGGACTTGCTCGCTTATTGTATGCTGTTTCTACTGCCTCTGTCTATGAACACCAGTTTAACCTTGATCTGTTGAGTTATGTTGATGATAATTTTCTGTTCACTGCCTTTTCCACTACTGATCACAACAGTACTATGGGTTTATTGAACCAAGATTTACTTTATTTAAATAAATGGTATAGTGATTGTGGTCTATGTTTAAATAGTTCAAAAACAAAGATATTAATATGTGGTAAGGGCGTACAGATTGATAGTACAATCAAGATGTTAGGTATAATTTCTGATTCAAACCTTAAGTTCAACGAACTGACCAACCGTCTCATAACTTCCCTTTGTCGTAAAAATCATCTTGTTAGAAGGCTGAGAACCTTTTTAACTAATAACCAACTGTGCCAATTTATAATTACGGTCATTGTCCCCAAGGTGGCGTATGCTGCTGTCTTTTGGTCTTCAACATCTCAAGCTAATTTTAAGAGAATGACCGTTGCTTACAACAGAATAATATGGACTGCCTTTAAACTTAACAGACTTGACTCCATTACACAAACCTGTCTATATTTCAGTATACCAACATTTGTGACAATATGTAAGGTCGCCCTGATCTCAGAACTAGCCAATGCCATATGATACGAAAACCATCCAGCGGTTTTCGTCAAAGACTGGCTAAAGAATGATTACAGTATACGATCTATTAGAAGGTACAAATTTGAAATTCCCTACAGTCTATCCTCCTTTAAAATTAATTGTTTCCCACACAGAGCCATTACCTATTGGAATGAGCTCCCGTATGATATTCGTTGCCGTGTCTTTCAATGTGCATTACCCCAATGTTCTAGGTCTTGTGCTCATTTTACCCGTAGTGTTAAAACTTATTATATAAACACACAGTAATTTTTATTGTTTCTATTATCTTTTATATTGGTTTTGACTGGCCTCTTGTACTTTTATGTATTATTCCTTGTATTACTCCACTGTGAGTGTCATAATAATAATAATAATAATAATAATAATAATAATAATAATGAAAGGAAACAACGTAAACTGCTTACAAAGCACAGAAAGCACCATCCACACACAGCTATTGAAAGACTCACCCTGCCTCGTTCAGAGGGAGGCAGAGGTCTTATTGACATAACAGATCTACACCAGAAACAGACTCAGTCACTCAGAGAATTCTTTTACTCTAAATAACACACATCACCTTTACATAAAGCAGTCTGCATGGCTGATACAAAATACACACCTCTGAATCTGAACAGCATGCAGAACACCCATAACATTCATACAACATGCACTAAACTTCAATCATGGCTCGGAAAGCAACTCCACGGTAGACATCCTTCTGACCTCAACCAGCCACACGGTGACAAAAAAGCGTCGAACTTTTGGTTGAATGAAGGGAGTCTCTTTGGGGAAACTGAAGGAACCATGATTGCCATACAAGACCAGGTTAGTAACACTAAAAGCTACAGAAAACACATTATCAAAGATTCGACTGACAGGTCTTGCAGGAAATGCCATATCGCAGAGGAAACCATCCAACACGTCATATTCAGTTGCAAAATACTCACGCAGACAGATTATTTACACAGACATAACCAGGTAGCCAACATCAACATCTAGCTAAGATACACAAGCTAAAGGACATTCACACTCCTTACTATAAATATATCCCCGACACTGTCTTAGAGAACACCACACATAAACTATATTTTGACAGAGCTATAATCACTGACAAAACTATCCCTCATAACAGACCAGATATTACACTAGTAGATAAGCAAAACAAAGTGACTTACATAATTGATATCTCCATCCCCAACACACACAATTTACAAAAGACATACACTGACAAAATCACTAAATATACGGATCTTGCACACGAAATAAAACGCCTTTGGGGAGTTAACAGAGTACACATTGTTCCTATCGTTCTTTCTGCCACTGGGGTTATTCCACACTCGCTACACAAAAGCCTGTCAACACTAAATTTAAACCCACACTTATACAAAACCTTACAGAAAGCCACAATTCTAAACGCCTGTCACATAGTAAGGAAATTCCTACACCCAAACATCATTACTCCCACAAGTGCATAACTTTCCCTTCCTCGCATTTGAGTAACCTTGGGTCCGCCTCTGGGATTGGCTTCCGGACTTGATCCGAGTTTGGCTTCCCCAAACAATAATAATAATAATAATAATAATAAATACTGGAATTAAATTGGAAGAAATTCTAATATATGCATAACACAATGGATATATTAATTCATTTCTCGCTGATAGATGAAAGGAAATCTTTAAGATAACCTAGTGACATTGGAAACTGTTTCTCGCTGAAAATCTATCGAATTCTCTCAATACTTAGATAAGAAAATCTTATAACGTTTTTTATTCCAGGGAGAATTAATAGGTTTCATTTTTTTCTATGCCTTAAGAATCTTAGGCAAACAATACAAAAATGCAGGTGGGAATAATAAATTAAGCTTTTTGTTTGGAATCAGTAGAGATCAACTGCCTATTTTATTTTTAATGGTATTTAATACATTTCAAAAATTAGAGAAACCTTTTTTTTTACATGAAGTAATTGAACTGACAAGGGAAGTGCACGAAGTTATTCGACTGCACCTTTTTTAGCACGCAAGCATACCCTGGAAGCGATGGCATTGTGCGGCGGCGATAGCACTTCAGAAATTAAAGGTTCAAAAAACATGGCAGTAAGAGGGGAGGCATAATTGTTAGCGGTCATCGCCAAAGAATTGAGGTTAGATCTGTGTTATTAAGCACAAAACCTTAATTTTGCTGTATAATTATTCGTCTAGAAATAATTTATAAGATGAGGTAAGCATCCATGAATACTATTTTTATTTAAAATTATAAAACACCGCAATACATATCCCATCATCAATGCAACATATCACTCGATGTTTCACATGATGATAGCACGGAAAACTTATGAAGATTACCAAATTAATTAATAAAATGAAATAATAAGTTAAGGAAATGGTTATTAATTACCTATACACACTTTTTACTGGAAGGCAATTAGCTAATTTTAATGATCTATTTTTAAAAACTAAGTTCTAGAAACTTGAAAATCCATTCAATTGTCATCTGTTGTCTACTTCCACTGCTTATACGTGAAGTGGATTCGCTTATTGCTGACTAATGGAAGAAAGAAATTCCGCCAAGCACATTAATACACACTCTCCACTTTAACTAACGCTTTAACAAAGGAGTCTTTGTATGTCTATATGTGCTCAAATTTTTTCGTTTTCGTGGTTTATTTTGAAAAAAACAAAATTTCGCATTTTCTTATTTTGCCCATTTTCTTATTTGCATTATGAACAGTCGAACCCGAATAACTCAAACTCTGATAACTCAAATTCCTGGTTAACTCAAATGAACATCCCCCAGAGCATTTAATTCAATAGAAAATTCATTCATTAACTCAAACAAATTTTTTAATAAATCCTGGATAACTCAAAGTAATTTTGGTTTTAGTTAATAGGTATTCCTAATTTTAAGCAAAAACCTGTCTTAAAAAAACAAGCTTTGCTTGTTGAAACTTTATTTCATTTTTACGTCCACATGACAAAGAAAATGATGCAGGAATCTTTCAAAGTCGCTGGCAGCCATTGTGAAAATCTAAACTTAGCACAAACACAAAATTGCAAATCGAACTTGTTGATTGCGATCATTCAATGGGAGAATATTTAGACATAGTAATTGATGACGACTGCACGTTTGTTTTTAGAGGAATTGTTCATGTTGACCATGAAGTTCATTGCATGAATGATGGCAAACGAGTTTTTAGAAGCAGTCATACACTTCTGATTGTCCGTCACAATTTTGATTTCGAAGCTTCACTATCTCATTGCCTTTGTCGATGTAAAAGTAATGGAAATTTGAGAAAAAGTGAATTCCCTGTTTCAAATATAAAACATTTTATACATATATTATAAATGTTATCAGATGAAAAATAAATAGGGAAAAATTGCCAAGAGATGCCTTTCGAATAATTTTTACAAACCGGAAGTAGAATTTGGAAGACATGCCAAAACAGCATTGGAATTGATTTTGTGTCGGAACGAACAGTATTTTGCTAAGTCAGTACTGTATTTGTATATGGATCTCATTAAAACTAATCAAATTCATAGAAATTTTGTGAGTATCATGTAATCTTTGTAGTGGTCATGTAGCCTCGTTTTCGACTTACTGGTTAACTCGAAAACCTGATAAGTCAAAATTTTTATGTGGTCCTTTGACGATTTGAGTTATCAGGGTTTGACTGTAGTAGCTTCAGATGAGTAACATATTTCAATTTGGTGGGAATATGTGAGATACATGTTCATGTAGTTCCCTTGTGAGTTAAGCACACTTAGGTTTGATTAAAAATTATAAACGTAAAATAAAGTAAAACAGACTAAACAAAACGTAGATTCTGAAGTGTTAAAATTTTAATTTGACCAATTTATTTTTCCAGTTACATACAAGGTGGTATAAAAAAGTTCTAAGACTAGTGTTACATAGAAGAAATTATTTTTGTTACTTAGATTTCATGACCATCTCTTTCAAAATAGTCCCCTTGTACATCAATACAGCACTCCCAACATTGTTTTAACTTTTGAAATACTTCCTGAAACATATCAAAACCTCCTGCATCTGATCCAGGCTTTCGATCTTATGTTCAAAAAGAGAAAGTAGTCACATGGGGGTAAATCTTGTGAGGGAAGGGTTGCCATGCTGTTGTGACCTAGAAACTCATTCTAATTCTTTGTTACCCAATGCCTTCAAGCCACAATTCAGATCGTTGTCACTGAATATCCTAACTTAACTCATGAGTAACCTGAATGGCCGTCATGCACTAGTTTACTAATTTCGTCCATATTTTCAGGACTGTGTTTGTGGAAGCTTGCCCTGGTGTCTTTGATGTTCTGCTGTGCTTGAAATAGAGAGGCCCTTATAACATCCCATACAATGTAATGCCATAACCTTGTATTGACAGGTCAACTGAAAGGTTTCTATTCCGGTTAAGCAGAGTTTGATGGAAATTTGATGTAAGCTCTCTGTTGAATTGCACGGTCACAAAAACTAGTGTAGAACGATTTTCAATGTGGACAGAATGATACTACTTGGCATATACTGTATCAGTTAGTAATGAAGTTCACTATTCGCTAGCAGCGCATGGGTATCCCTGTGCTGCCTTCTATTTTCATTCTACTCTCAGAACTTTTTGATACTACATCTAAATGATCCTATACATGTTAGTGGTCACCAAGTCCAACACGGCGATTCACTGCTGCAGAGGAAATTCATATTAACTAGAATGCTGCTCATCACATTTTAAGCATTTTCCCCAACTGAAACAGCTAATGTTGATCCTCTGCTCCATGTTGTGCTCGATGATGACCAACACATATAGGATCTCTTTTCACATAACCTGAAACATACAAAAAATTATGATTAAATGTGTGATGTTACACATTAATAAGCAATGGATTATATTATGTAACTTATATAAATAAATATATTCAAATAAAAAGTGAATTAATGTACTGTGATGTATATGTTAAATTCATTTTAAGTTCGTCAGCCTGAAGTTTGTTTGAAGGAAATTATTAGTGGTGCAGTATCAGTTTTCGGAAATCATTTCAATTGTCATGCTTTAAAGAAAACAAATCACTAGTTACGCCTCAGTGATAGCTAAGCCGCAGACATTTTTTCGAACTTTTTTAATGCAAACGCCACAGCATTATTACCATAAAGTATGGTACATATCATACTACAATCAATAATTATAACAAAATTCACATCTTGTTTATATTTTGCTGCTGATAAACACTTTTACAAAATTTCAACTACCTGCATCTCTTAGAACAAATCATTCATGCTCTATTATAAATCATAATGTTCATAACTGAATATAAAATGATGGTTTAAATAGCACACAAGCTTTGACAATGAAAAACTATCACTGGCATGAAAAAGACTTAAAAAGGAAAAATACTGTTAGCAACTTACTTTGTTTGGAATAGCATTTGCCAAGGTTTGAAGAAAGATATTAGTTCTATCTGCCTCTTGTCCAGCAACTACTTTATTTGGACGGATGGAAAGAGCTTCACCAGTTGTTAGTGCTAAGTACAGATTTAATAAAAAGTGCAATGTATTGATTTGTCAAAAAAGCAACAAAAAATTGCATAGAAATTTTATTTTCTGCAGATATGATAAACTGCAGAATTGAAAAAAAAACTAAAAAGAATAACCTGTTAATCCACTTAAAAAGAAATAATAAATACATTTTTTTGAGGACACTGTATTCATTCTCAACAGTGAAAACTAACACTATACGAGGTGCTACCCAAAATTTCCCGAAATTGTTTTATTCTGACCGAACCGTAAGAGATACGAAATTTTGCCGATAGACGATGTTAGGGGTACATCTCAGCTGTAATTGTGCCAAGCGGTGTCATCCTATGTCCATGTGATTTTGACTTTGAGCTTGTTTTGTCACTCTTTGTGTTGGTCTGTTGTGATTCTTGATATTAAAGAAAACTGCGGCTGAAACCCACAGACTGTTGAAGGAGGCTTTTGGTGAACAAGCTTTAGGCCAAATCCAAACTTTGAGTGGTTTAAGCATTTCAAAGATGGTCGGGAGTCTGTGGAAGACAACAAGCATTCTGGTCGACCATCAACAAGCACAACTCTGGAAATGATCACGAAAGTGCGTGACGTGATCTGAGAGAACCGAAGTCAGACCATAGACCATCCACGATGTTTGTGATTGCCTTGGACTGTCATATGGGGTGTTTTGAGACGACTGAGGGTAAATGTGAGGCGCAAAAGTCCAGAGATGCGGAGGAAGAAAGCACACACACTGCTCTCTGTGAGGGACTTCTTCCACAAAAGCAACATGACTACTGCCCCCTGGCACCCTGCGATTTCTGCTGCTTCCAAAAATTGAAATTGCAGTGGACATCCGATATCAGTGGATGTGCGATTAAAATAAATTCAAATATTCAATAACCAGGAATCTAAATACATGTAGTTCATCATAATGCTACAGGTAATGAAATTAATAGTAAAATCTATGCTCACACTCAACCTTTATATTGTGATAATAGAGAGTGTATGTCACGACAAATTCAGACGAAGCCATCTCAATCTGTGTTTTTAGTCTTTAATCTTTTTATCCTGTTGTTCAATTTAATAATCAATAATTTAATCCATTTTATCTAAATAGAGAGTGTCCCAAATCGATGTATAAACTCTTTGAAATGTTATAACTCAGCAACAACATGAGATAGAAATATAAGGTTTGTTGTATTTTATTCCTTAAACTTTCTTAAGCCCGTACATGTTCAAAATGTCTACCTTCTGACACAGTATACTGGACAAGTAGCGGAATGTAAGGCTTCCATTTTTGATCTCACAAAATTCGATGAACATTGAATTTGGCAATACCAATCTCACGAGAGCATTGCCTCACTGGCTTCTTAGAGGATTGTGCAAAAACCTCCATGATGGCATCAACACTCTCGCTATCACTGGAACTTCTCTTTCTTCCGCACTGACTTTTAAACACATCTTTCACCGTTCCTTCAGCTTCTGAGTTTTGTTATTGTTACCCTTGTTGGCGGTGGTGTACCAAATTCAACCTTCCGATGTCGTTGAACCTCAACAGCATTCTCCACTTTCCAATAACTTTTCAGTATCCACTTATGAAATTCTCACCGCCATTTTGGTTTATAAACAAATGAACAAATGGATGTGTTGCTATGCTTTTCCAGCACCGTCTGGATCATACACGACAAACCTCATTTTGTTACTGAGCTATAATGTTTCAAAGATTGTAAACATCAATTTGGGATACTGTATATAAAAATATTATTCACCTAAATTATTTTTTTCATCGCTCGTTGCTCTCTTTGGGAGGAAGTAAATGATTCAGCCCTTTCCTGCCTCCATGTTGCCAAGGCAAAATCTTTTGAGTGCAATTGGGTAGAAGGGGAGGGGGGGGGAGTCATGGCTGTACCCAGGGGTAGGGCTGAGGGGGCTTCAGCCCCCCCCCCCACCAAATTGACCAACATGTCAACTAAGTCTGTTACCCCCCTCCCCCCACAAGCAGGATTGGGCCAGCCCCTTCCCTCCAAAAAAATTCTAGGTACAGCCCTGCTGATCCCAAACTGAAGGCGGAAGGCAATATCTTGGAGAGAGGGGGAGATATTTAAAAATGATCACCAGGGCTAAAGGCGAGGGAGTAAACATTATATGGCCCAGCATAAAAGAAAAAGGAAACTGGCGGATGTGTAAATGAATAAAACTCGTTCAACCAATCAGAAACGGACTGAAACAAGGTATAGTTATTCCTGGCATCAGCAGTAAGTAATGCCCTGATTCCTGTCTGCGCTGGTTTCCTTTTTCTTATGTGCTGGGCACTATAGCTTGAATAAAAATCTTTTTACATACTGTCTTCTGATAAGAGGAGACTTCCCATGCGTGGAAAACAAAGAAAACAATAAGTAAAAAGGGGAAATGAATGCTGCGCAGATGCTTGGGGACAAAGAGCCATGTGAAAACCTATAGTAAGACTATCTATCCTTTCCCTAACTGCGAGTGGTCGAAGCCTAATCACAGCGCGACATCGTGCTGCAAGTGCTATGAGCAATTAGTTCTTTGGTAAATTAATAACTATTTATTATTGCTAACAGCAATCACCAACAAAAATCTTTGGATATTTATAAATATCGCAAAATAAAATTAAGGAAACTAACTTCGATAGAGATTTTAGCATGGCTCACTTCGCATGCCGCCATTTTGAATAAATTAACAAACACTGCCATTCTCTCCTTAATTTTCCCACTAAAATTTTATTAAATTAATATATATTTATTTTTGTTTAACAGTAATCATCTATTAAAAAGTCGTTGCATATTCGTAAATATCACTAAATAAAATTAAGGAAACTAACTTAGATGGCTCACTTCACATGCCGCCATTGTTAACGAACACAGCCATCAGAGACAACACCATCTAAAAGGAAAGCCTGTACCCTGATAATTCATACATTGTTTCATCATCATAAAAAGGCATTGTTAATTGTATTTCTACCAATAATAAGCCTTAAATTATGACTACCTATGGCCATGTAACAACGTATAAATTTTCAGGGCATAGGCTTTCTTTCTAGGTGGTGTTGTCAGAGACCATCAATAAGTCATTCTCCCTCTTCCCTGCAATGGAACTCTAAACTTTTTTCACTTTTCTGTAATGAACTCATCATGTTTTCCACTTTTTATGATCTGAGAAGCAGTGACTGGTAATAGCAATAGTAAAATAAAGAGTTTTTCCCCGTTCTTTTTTCTTTTTCTGTATATTCTTGCATATTTTATTTCTCGCAACAAATCAAAAAAGGGGACCGCATTATACAAGAGGATAAGATTTTTACTGTTTTCTGGGCTCTGGAAGTGGAATCGCATTATACAAGAAGCGCATTATAGTAGAATAAATACGGTAATAGACATTACAGCACATTTATTCACTTTTTTTCACAATTTCCTAAAATTGCTTATAGTAATCATATGTAAAACCAGGACAAATTTAAAATTTTAATAGGAGCAAGAATTCATGAAGTGGGCCCCTCAAAAAACAAACAAGTCATGAAATTTAAAACTTTTATTATAGTGTGGTAGTACCTAATGGGTAGTGTTACAGGAAATTAGCAAGTTATTCGCTACTTTCAGTTTAAGTGGCGCCGCCCTTGTGGCAAAACTTGAACTGAGCTATGTAGGATTCGCAGTAGTTTAAATATGGCTTTTATAATACAGAACACCAATCTCGGATAACATTCTCTCATAATAGTTATTAGAACAAAATTTTATCCTAAACAGTCATCTGTTTTTTAGTTTTAAAATGGAAGGATCCTACTTTCGCTGCCATTAAAAAAAAACAAAAACACAGCGCCCTCTATACTCACTGAAAGTAGCGAATAGCATTTTGCTTACAACGAATTAGCAAGTTATAGCAAGTTCAATGAAAATTAACATAAATCTGCTTTTATTGATACTTCATCTAATTTGAAATAAAATTACTATAGAAACAAAGTAATATCATTCAAAATGCTACACAAAAACTTTTAACTTGCTAATTTCCCATATCACTACTAATGGGGTAATTAAAATGACCCAAAATATTTTTGAAAAATTTACATTTGTTAAAAAGTTATAAACAAATACATTTTTTTTGGTACTTTTTGTTTAAAAAGTCATATCTCAAGCTAATTTTATCAAATCTCATTAAAATTTCAAAGATAATAAGTAAAGCATATATATTTCATAACAAAACATGAAAGAACGAGAAAAAAATTTTTGTGTAAAGTTCTCAATTGATTTCAACAATTTTGAAAAAAAAATTGAATCTGTTTTTATTAACAATTTAGAATTTGAAAAAAATTTTTGGTGATCTCTGTTTTTACGTGAATGCCATCAATTTTTGTCAAGCTATTCAATCGTACCACTGGGCTGCTAAGCAAGTAACTCTTCATCATTCAATACAGAGCTTAGACATCATCCAGCAATAGGGAGCTCCCCTGTAAAGCAAGAATCATAGCAAGTGCTTAAATGACAACTCCAGCCTAATATACAACTTAATTTAAAATGAAAATTCGAGATATAAATAATAACGTGGCATTAGTAAGTAACGTCTTCATTCTATACACATACTACACACACCAGCCAATGAATTAGAAACCTCCGTTCAATATGGTATTGACCCTTCTTTGGCTGTATGTACAGAACATATGCGGTTTGGCATGGACTCTACAAGGCGTAAGGTAATCGCAGACCATGCATTCGTCAGAGAGACCTTCAGGTCCTGCAGAGTAGATGGAAGCGGATACCTTTGACTAATGTCTCTTTCCAACATGTCCCAAACATTCTCGATCGAATTCAAATCCGGACTTTGCACTGGCCACGGCAGATGTTGCAACTCTGTGTCCTGTTCAGAAAACCACTCCTGAACAATTCTTGTTCGATTGACAGTAGCATTGTCGTCCATGAAGAACCCGTCACCATTTGGGTTCAAATGCACCATTGCAGGGTGGACTTGATCTGCAACAATGTTCAGGTAGTCTTTGACTTTCACCCGACTGTCAAGGAATATCAGGGGACCCTTGCCATACAAAAAAAAAAAACATGGCCCATATCATGACACCTCCTCCTGCAGCTTGAACTGTGTTCACAACACGAGGGGTCCATCGCTTCATGGGGCTGCCGCCAAATTCTCTGCCGGCCATCGGTGCAAAACAACATGTAACTTGACTCGTCCAATCACATCACTTTTTTTCCAGTCGTCTACTGTCCAGTTACATCATTCTTTACACCACTGCAGATGAACTTTCCGGTTTGTTGCTGACACTAGGGGCTTCCTCACTGGCATGAGACTTCCTATCCCTACTCGCTTCAACTCTCGGCGCATTGTTCTGGAAGAGATGGGTTGCAATGATCCTTCATTCAAGTCTGCCGTCAGTTGCTCCACAGTAGACCTTCGGTTTTGCCGCACAATCCATCTCAGACTACGTCGCACAGTGGCACAGTTGTAAAAATATCAACTTAAAATTATAATTCAACTTTTTTTTTTTTTACATTTTAACATAGAAATTGGTGTATTGTTACAAATATATGAATAAATAATTAAAATTTAAAAATAAATTATGTATTAGCAAAAAAAATTTAGGCCTAATAAAATAAAAATCAACTAAAAAGCAAACAAACCAATGAATTTTATAAAACTACACTAATTAACTAATAAAATTGTTATTATTTTTATTATTATTATTATTATTATTATTATTATTATTATTATTACTTAAAAATAATATTAAAATGAAAAAATTTTTTATGAGTTTTTTTAAAGATTATAACGCAAGTAAGCACTTTTTACAATGTATCTGTTAACGAAATTTTTAATATAATCTTTACTATCAAATAAAAAAAATCAAATCACCTTTATCTTGATCAAGAATTATTTTTCTGAAATTAACTGAATTTTATAAAATAGAAAAACATGATTACTTAAACATATCAAACGCGCATTGAATTAATTATTTTCCTATTACAATAACGCAACATGCAATAAAATCTACCCCAACGGTAAACTTACCCTCATAGCACCTCGCTCCCATCAGAAACCACTTCACAACAAATATAAACGCTTGTAACTCGCGAATGAATGAAAATGGGTGAATGGTGGTGAGTAATATTAAAAGTTCATAAGCCATATAATTATTTGACATTAAAATAATTCGTTTATGTGCCGGTATGTCGCAGTAAGAGTTATTTGATTTTCTCCCATGCACGCCCTATGGCAAACTCATCATTCAATCCTTTATAGCAGCAATACGGATGGCCAAAATTAATTAATATTTCACAGAAATAGTGCCCAAATCATGCTCTTTAATGTGCAACGAAAATCAAAAAAAATAATTTTGAGTCGATTTTTTCTTAAACGTGCCATTGTGTGTCGGTCCCTGTCTGTGTTGATTGCTTTTGATCCACAATTCTGCCGTTTCGACAACTCTTGTGGATTCTGTTTCCACGCATTGAACACCTTGGAGACTTTGAGATACCGGTTAGTTGTACTGTCCTGGAAATCGTAGCTCCAGCTAGACAGGCTCCCACAATAACTCCTTTTTGGAACTCAGACAGGTCTGCTGTTTTCCCCATTTTGCTCAACTTGAGCAGCTGCAGCTTGTTCCTATCCTGTGCCTGCAGCTTTGAATAAGCATGTAACCTTGCATAATTGAATTCATTTGCATATCACAATTGTTTCTGATCTGTGATCCCGCTTTACATATCAGTACAGTAATTCATCACGGGTTTCTAATTCATTGGCCAGTGTGTCTATTTTACGATGGTTTATGCTTATGAACAAGAGGATTATACCAGCAGCAGTTATGAATCGGATGTAGATTTTCATTTATGACACATCATTTCAAGTTGTTTGATATATTACATGCCATATCTTAGCATTGAAAGTTCCAATGAACCATATTGGTTCCGCTAAACCAGGTGCCTTTGATCCAATTTTGACTATCATTAATTTTATGTTAAAGGATATGGAAGAAGTTTCATTTGGCCTTACTGTTATGAATGAAACTGACGTGGCTGAATCCAGAAAAATACAAATACTGACAATGCTTATTAATTAATAAATTACACAAACTGATGATTATATTATTACTGTATACGCATTTTTCAGCGTAGAATAGTGGGAGAATATTTTACGCAAATCATGCGATTTTAGGAAGTGAAAAGTTTGGATAAATGATAGCAAATCTGAACAGCGTTCCACAATTTCCCGAGTCAGCTGGGCCACTCGTAGTAGCTCCTATCGGATGCCGCCACGGCCGCAATTTCCAGCAAATTTTTTTGTCGCGTAAAATACACAAAAATTAGTGGAAATGAATTATTTATTACATGGAGCAGGTACAGTAATAATAATTCTACACATGAAGGCAACTGGCCTGGACAAAACAGTTGGGAAATTTATGCTATTCTGAACTTTTACCCTATATTTATTCTTTATTGCCTGGTTTCTCTGGTGCTTCAAAGGAGCTAATCGTTTAGGTAGCTCCTGGATCACTCCAAAAATATTTGGCCGTCAAAGAGTAGGTACAGCATCCTGCTTCAAGTAATTTATCTGCTGCAGAAATTTTAAAACTATCGGATTGATACTAAGCATGAGGTTTCGAAATGAGCAGAGCAAAGCTTGTACTTGAGTATGCTGAAGGGCACCAATTTTCTCTCCGACAAAAGTTTATCCACGCGTTCTTATTAATTCCAACTTAGGAAACCTATGAAAAGATAAACTTTTATCAGTAGCTAGGTTGTTACACCCATAGTGGAATAATTGGAAGGCATGATTTAATTTAATTAGGGATTGCTATGGAAGAGCTTCTCTCTAATGTTTCTGATACTGGAGCCTAGTCGCGCCGTGATATCGATCGGAGCCAGTCAGTTGATACAAAATGGAGCGCGAGGGTGAAGACTGAAAGTAGCATTTTTCACACTTTTCATAATAAAATAATGGTCTTAAAATTTTTCTACTGCTACAGTTGTATTTCATTTGTTTCAAATAATGATATTCTGAAGAAAAAAAAAATGATATCAATTTTTTGAGTGGAGTTGTCCTTTAAAACGGTTGCTTTACCGCCCAGTGGTACAATTGAATGGCTTGACAAAAATTGATGGCATTCGCGTACAAACAGAAATCACCAAAAAGTTTATTCAAATTCTAAATCGTCAATAAAAACAGATTCAATGTGTTTTTTCAAAATTGTTGAAATCGATTGAGAACATTAAAAAAAAAAAATTTTTATTCAAAATTTATTTTCTTTAAATAAAAAAATTTTTTTCTCATTCTTTTATGTTTTGTTATAAAATATATACGTTTTATTTGTTATCTTTAAAATTTCAAAGAGATTTGATAAAATTAGCTTGAGATATGACTTTTAAACAAAAAGTACCAAATACATGTAAATGTATTTGTTTATAACTTTTTTAACAAATGCAAATTTTTCTAAAATATTTTGGGAATTTTAATACTTAGGTACTACCAAATTATAATAAAAGTTTTAAATTTCATGACATGTTTGTTTTTGAGGGGCCCACTTCAAGAATTCTTACCCATAGGCGAAATACAACATTTTCAATCGCTGTGAAGAAAACCTGGGCTATTGGTTTCCCTTAGGACTAAGACCTCGGGTTTTCCCAGCAGCTTTTCAAGATGGCCACCAAGCTGAGATGCCTGTTGTACAGTGGTTTAGCCTGCGTGAAATCTATAATAGTAAAGTTCAAAAAGTAAGGCAAATTACTCAGCCATTAACTAGAGGTAACACAGTCATAAATGCAATACATGAATGCGACTAGTCTTCATCGGTCAATGAAGTTAGAGGACACTATTCTGCACTTTTACCGATGTTTGCTACTGACAGATCTTTATAAAGATGCCGAGACAAAACTGTTGAATTATCTTTCAAATGGATATACATTATTTTGCATGCCAAAGAGTACAAAAAAAATACAATCTGAAATGCTTTTGTGAAAGCAGGAATTAACTCCTCCTGTGGATGCTTCAATCAGGAGAATCAAATTTGAGAAAGAGGAAGAAATGAACTGAAGTGATGGAATTATTTTACTCAGACACAGACGATTCCAATTTTGACGGTTTTTAATAAATTTATTTCTGATATAATGTAATTTTAAATGTAGTGAATAAATTTTGTTATATGATAATTTATTTGAATACTTCTCATTTCCTCATTTTAAGGAAATTTGGAACAGTCTAAAGCTTTTAAAAATCAGACGACCATAATGCACTGCGCATTTGAACAAACATGGGAGAGCATTCCCTGTTGCTGAATAGCTATCTTGGGTATATAAATTGCGTATTATACACAGGAAATTTTTCCAAATTACGCCAAAACTTACGATGCATATTATACACTGGTGCATATTATATACTGAAAATCATGATGAGTGTTTGATTATAAGAATAAATCTATTCATAGAACCCATCTTGGTTTAAAATGATTCAGGTCATTGATGCTTCACTATTAAATACTTTATTAAGCTTGACTAATGTTATGATGCAAAATATGCAGTCAAATTTTTCCATAGAGTTTATTTTTGATTTATGCAGTCAAACATCGATATCTCTAATTCGGCGGAAAAGAAAAAAAAATTGAGATAAAGAGGTGTGTTGAGATATGAACAGTTACTTTTATATCAAGATTTTTAGGTTATTAAAAGTACTGTGAGAACAATAGGAGATAAAATGGCATGTGTATAAAGAGTTAAACTGTGTACAAGTGGAGCCACTAGCATCAGAAATCCACAAACTGGGCATGCTCAATCATCTCATACACAACCGAAACTTGCCAATGTGATCGAAAAATTTTTTCATGAATTTTTATTGTAATGCACGAAAACCAAATTTTAACGGAAAAGGCATCAAATTTTTTCGTCTTCATACAAAACATATCTCTTCACGAAAAATATCTTGATTCTAAATATTTTAAACACAGTTACAAAGTCTATTACAATATGTTGTTTCATGTGCGCCAACATCGTGCCATGTTTCTGACTATAATTCAGTGAAGTCAGAAAGCTAACTGAGCAGCGTACATGACAGCTGATATCCGAACTATGTTAACAGTAACAAAAAAATTTAGGATGCCTTGCATTTTGCTGGCACAGGAAGTCAAAATTCGACACGGCAAGGTTTTTGGAGAAAATGTTTCGAGATAACGAGGGGGAAATTACATTAAATTTATAGTGAAAATGTAGGAAACTAAAATTTTTGGAGATATTGAGGTTTGACTGTAATTATTTTTAAATAAATTCTCCAATACTGATTTTAGCTTACCTACAACATCTATAGCCTTCTGTAAAAATTTTATTTTATTGTCTTTATCTTTAATATTTTCTGCATTGAGTTCTTCTGACGTATACAAATTTTTCATAAAACCAGTAGTACTTATCACCTGTAAAACACATTTTTAAAAATGATTAATACCCATGTTAAATTATATTCAGTGCCTATGGACTTTATAGAGTTTTATCTAAGCAATAAAATTTCCTCTATTTTTCACAATGAATAAACAAGATAAAAGGGTCTATGGTGGAACAAAATTTTAATAAAGTCGATTTTAATAAAACCATAACGATCAAATACATATGATTATATCACAATGAATAAATCTTCAATATAACAAATGTGATGAGAAGGATCATCTGTAACCATTAAAGCTCATTAAGGTCAAATTTATTTTGAAAATTCATCTTAAATATATAAAATTTTAATTTCATTTGACTAATCCATACAGGAAAAATCCACATGAAGTCAAACTCCAAAATAGGCATTTGCAGAGGAACAAATTTCGTATACAGGGTGTCCCAGAATTCAATGCCCAAACTTCTCGGGGATACAGATTGTAAAGGAAAAACTTCAATTATGCAAATTATAGAATGAACCATTATTTGCATAATGTAAAGACATTTGTAGAGCATATGACACTTCTGACAGTCTAACTAAAGACTGTAGTCAAGCATGAACAACTACTGTAATGAAAAACTAGCTAACATAACGTACCAGGTGTCCCAAAAATGACTGATGGATTTTGAAAATCAATAAAAAAAAGACGGAATGTGATAGATATGTATCGTTTGCAGCTTTATGCTTAGGAAATCAGAGCAATTTATCCCACCAAATTTCAAATTTAGTTAACATTTCTACCAAGAGATGGTGCTGCAGGCGATCTGTACTGCATGTGAGACAATTCCACGTGACATGTTTGAACGGATGTCTGCAAATTTTTGCCTGAGGCTGCGCCACGTTGTTGCAGCAAATGAGGGTTACATTGAAAATGTCATTGTTTAGTTTTTTGCAACAGTCCTTGCAACATTTTCATACCGGTTTTTATTTTTTCATAGTTTTCAGCACCACCTGTGGGTGAAAATGTTAACTAAATTTGAAATTTGGTGGGATAAAATTCCCTGATTTACTAAGCATAAGGCTGCAAACGATACATATCTATTGCATTCAGTCTTTTTTTTTATTGATTTTCAAAATCCATCAGTCTTTTTTGGGACACCCGGTATCATGTATGGAGCCATTAATGTGAATGGGAGAGCTGCAGCTACATTTCATCATGAAAGAACCCAATGAGGGAGGTGTGTGCCATACAATCCAACATTTGCAAATGTGCATCAACAACTTCATGAAACAGATCCTTCTCTGCGAATAAGTGTGACTTAGGGTGACAAGAATTGTGTACCTGCTGGGTGTTATAAACGAGTTACTGCAATAGGTTGAAGACACTCCAACAGCAACCCTCTTTGTATGCACTGCCATTATATTTGGAGAGTTGGCCGTTATATTGCAAAAAAGTCCATGCAATGAAGAATGCTGACTACCCTCTATGGAAAACGTTTGTATAGTTCATTCCAAAAGCGTTTTCACTTGCTTCGCAGGAGTTGAGCTAAACGAAGTTGATCAATTATAAAGTCTAGTAGTTTGAATGAACATCGCAGAAGTTTAAAATGAACTTGGCTGTCCAGAGTGGAAACAGGGATGAGGTTATGACTGGTGTTGGCGAATTACAGTACTTTTAACTGAAAAGATTAATTGCTGCTTTTTATTTCAGTAAGATCGACTATGCACATGAAATATTTAACGCATTTATTAAAAACAAAGCAATAAATATTTAAAAATATTTTTAAGAATGTTCAATGAGGGTTTATCCTACTTAAAACCTCAGATGTTTAAATTATTGATGAAAATAGGAACGAAAACTCCCAGGCTGAATTCGAACAGGGACCCTTCGAAGAGCTGAAGTTTCCCAGTTCGAATCCAAGCTGTGAAATTTTCTTTCCTATTTTCATCAATAAATATTTATTTATTTATTCTGTATTTCGAACATTGATATTTTTACTTATTACTTTTTAAATTCTGTAATATTTTGATACTGAAATTGTTCATGCCGCCATATATTATGCTTATATTTTATAAGAAAACGAAAGCCATTACAATATACCATATAGTAAATAGCATATTGTATACTGCATAAATATATGTTTTCTTCATATATAAGATACTGTATTGTTATACATTATTTTTTCCCATCATGGATGATAATACAATATTTTTTTGCCAATACATTATTTTTTTTTTTAAGCACAAACCCAGACGATATTTTATTTCGAAAGATTGGTAGCTATTCCCTATGAAATACGGTAATAGATTTATATATATTATTATTTTGTTAAATGTGCAGCAAACTTAAAATTAATTTTCTACTACTGATTATTTCATGAAAAACATATAAAGATTTAATTCGTGTAATCGCCATTATATTGTTGAGCATGCTTTACCAACTTATCGCTTACTTCCTCGTGTAGTTTTCACGTTATGATACAGCATTTCTGCTAAAATAATAATAATATACATTGATATATTAATAATAAAGAAAAACTTTCCTAATAAAGGCTCAAAATCAGATTTCAATTAAAACAGTTTGACGTCACTCATTATGCCTACCTATCCCTGTTGCTAAAAAACAATAAATGGCATCGTCCAACGTGATTCGAACTCGACTTCTTGCCTGGAGCGATTAATCTCATTAGTTTAATGTATTACAAGAAAGCCGTATATCATTCACATAAGTGAAAATGCTTTTGGAATGAACTGTATAATGGTATTTGCAGCAGAGTCAAGCAGATTACACATTCTGTAATGTAAGCGTTAGATTCTCTGAGGTTAAAGCACTGGTGCTAAATAAAAATTGTTAAAGAGCTATCATGTCCCTTCATTTGGTAGTTGACATCCTCTTACAATTAATGTTCCACAGCCAGTCACATCCCCATTAAAAGTTTTTATCTGTTATTCTCTCTATTTCCCTAGGAAGTTTGGGCAAGGGTTTCTGGTACCTCTTGTATTTATTAGTGGTATACTATACAGTATATTAAACTCATTTATTTATTTAATTATATAGTTGTATTAACTAAATAATTAATATACCTAAATTTTATAATTTTATACAGAAGACGTTTAAACGAACTCTTAAAATTACAGATGTAACATCAGCATCATAACAAGTTGTTGAGAGCTCTGAATTTTAGGTTTTCATGACTGGACAGCCACATAAACCAAGATTAACACAACCAATGCCAAGTGCAAATAAAATATAGGGCAAGTCAAAATGATGGACCCAATTTCAGAAGTTTACTCTATGAAATCTAATGAACATATGGTATTGCAAGACATGTGCTACGAAAGGTAAACGTTCAAAGTTTAGAAAGAAAATAACTCCAAAAACACTATTCCACATAATAAATTTTAATGACTCAGATGTACATTTTGGAAACGTTCCGAAATGTACATCTGAGTCATTAAAATTTATTATGTGGAATAGTGTTTTCGGAGTTATTTTTCTTTCTATAGTTGTGTCCACAGTTTTTGCCTTGATTCCATTGTTCAAAGTTTACTTCAAACATATCATGTCACATCACATAACAAATGTTCTATGTGAGTGCCTTGCGTAACCTGACACACATCAAGCCGATAGTCTATCTCCTGCCAAACCTTTTGTAGCATATCACGGTCAATATCAGCAATGGCTACAGTGATGTGGATACACTGGTCATCCAATGTTGTTGGGAGTGGTGGTACATACACACGATCCTTTACAAACCCTCACAGGAAGTAATCACATGGGGTCAAGTCGGGAAGACGAGGTGGCCAACGAAGAAGAGGTCGATCCCCAGAGACGCACGGTATTTTTTCGATAGGGTAAATATTGAAACGTTCCAATGCCCCATTGAGTAGAAAGTAAACTGTGAACTAACCTTTCAAAGCACATGTCTCACATTACGATACGTTCATTAGACATCACAGAATAAATGTCTGAAATTGGGTCCATCATTTTGCCTTCACAAATAAATAAATCATTTTTTATATAAAATTTAACTATCATATTCATAATATGGTATTTTTTTATTTTATTATTCATTAAAGGACTCAAATAGACTTGTAAGGTTTTATTATTTGCCAAATTACATTTACAAAACACTGCAGCATTTTGAAACAAATTTTATATAAAAAATGATTTACATATTTGTGAAGATGTGACTTGTTGATAAGTTTCATGTATTGTTGATTCACATATTCAGTTTCTTTTTTTAAAAAGTAGTACTCTCGTCCTGAGCCTTTTGTGATTGCAGTGCTGATTTTTGCAAGAACATTGCACAAAGGCATGAAGCAAATGTTATCTTTTCTTGATGATCAATGAAATGATGGGGCAGGACCAAAAGGGTGCATGAATTTCACTTGTACATGCCTGGAAATAATTATGCCATAAAACCAGTGATCATCATAAGCACTTCCTCTGTATGACTCCGTGCTAAGTTCTGACACTTCCCTGGGGGGGGGGGACCTATAAATGTAATAAAAACCAAAAGGCAGGTAAAACCCCATTATTCTTATTTTTTTTACTATTTTAGGCAATAACTTAATGTTTATTAAAAAAAAAAACCCAACAAAAAAACACCTTGGTTACTATTCTGCCTCACCTTAGAATCAAATTTTAAAAAAAATATGTTCACCGATTAAAAAAATTGAAAAACCTTGTTGTTTTATTTTTTAATAATTTTACATGTAAAAATAGGAACACAAGCTATTTTTTTTCTAGAATTGGCATAGCTTACACAACACAGTAAAAAAAAATGGTATTGATATCTTCATTTTGACCGAGTTATGATTTTTTTATAACAAGCACAACGGACATCGCAGAGCTGCAGAAATACCTAAAACACCTAATTTACTTAAACGTTGACACCCTGTATCTCCAAAAGTACTAGGTAACCATAAAAGTTCTTGCCGTTCTGATGTTGCCATAAAAGGGAGTGATAGAAGATATGCAAATGAGTGTACAGTGTGGTCCAAAATCTGTCAGGGGGGAGCAGGAAGACTTACCTGTATAAATACAGGGCTATTGGGCATTCACATCGCATCTCATGCAGAGCAAAGACAACTGGAGGTATCGAAGGAGATGGTTAAGTTTTGTTTGCTTTAGGACTTCAAGGTGGGCTTGTCAGCATCAGCATCAAGTCGCCTAATGTGTCTTGCATTTGGGGATGATGCTGTGAATGAACACACTGCAAGGCATTGGTTTCAGAAATTCAGGCCAGGAGAATTTGCCATTTCTGATGAACCCGTAGTCTAGTGTGTCTGTGGAGTAGACGCCACATGGTTCACTACAAGCTGCTATCAATGACCAAACCATCACTGGGGACCTGTACTCCCAGCAGTTGGGACGTGTGCAACAGGCATTGCAGCAGAAGAAGCCAGGATTGGTGAATCGCAAAGAGGTACAACTAGCATATGCTACTTTTTGTGTACGTCATTTTGTTTTTTAGAATTAAAAACGGCAAGAACTTTTGTGGTTACCTAGTATTTGACTTAGGGCCAAAATAATTTGGCACAGTTTCATAACTTTGATTAGTTGGCAACAACTTGACACCAGCTTTACAGTCCGGACCTTGCATCCAGTGGCTACCATCTGTTCCGGGAGCTAAAGGAGATCATCAGCAACCTGCATTTCAACGACTATGAACAAGTGAAAACTGCGTGATTGTCTTCACCGGCAGCAGATTCTATGAAGTGATCATGCGGAAGTAAAGCAAGTGCTTAAACAAACTTGGAAACTACCGTATTTATTCTACTATAATGCGAAAAATTTTAGCCTAAAAATAGCACCTAAATTTGTGGGACTGTATTATACAAGAGTATAATATTAGTTCTGCAACGACTGGGGGGGCTGTCAACAAATGAACTTCAGGCTGATGCCACTCTCCCCTTAATTTTCCCACTTAAATTTTATTAATATCTATTTATTATTGTTAACAGTAATTACTTACAAAAAATCTTTGGATATTTGTAAATATCACTAAATAAAATAAGGAAACTAACTTCGATGGAGATTTAAACTGGCTCACTTCGCATGCCACCATTTTGAATAAATTAACAAACATCTAAACAGAAGGAAAGCCTGTGCCCTGAAAATTCATACATTGTTACATCATAAAAAGGTATTGTTAATCGTATTTCTACCAATAATAAGCCCTAAATTATGACTACCTATGGCCATGTAACAATGTATAAATTTTCAGGGCATAGGCTTTCTTTCTAGAAAGTGTTGTCAGAGACTATTAATAAGCCATTCTCCCTCTTCCCTGCAATGGGACTTCATAAACGTTTTTCACTTTTCTGTAATGAACTCTTTTCCACTTTTTATGACCTGAAAAGCAGTGACTGGTAATAGAAATAGTAAAATAAAGAGGTCCCCCCCCCCTTTCCTCTTTCTTTTTCTGTATATTCTTGCCTATTTTATTTCTTGCACCAAGTCAAAAATGGTGACCACATTATACAAGAGGATAAAATTTTTACTATTTTTTGGGCTCTAAAAATGGAATCGCATTATACAAGATGCGCATTATAGTAGAATAAATACGGTATGTGGAAAAATAGTTAAAGGTATATAGAATGTGGTAAAGAAAAAATTTTGAAAATATATATAGTAGTTTTGTTTTTAATTGCAAAACGGACCTTACTTTACAAATAACCCTCGTATTAGGAAACCGATATTTAGGAGGTCCTTTGGAATTTTTAACTGAAAATGGTTGCGAGCCAAAAAGTTTAAGAAACACTGCTCTAACCAATTGAGCTATTGTGGACAATGAACTGCAAAGCTGTTACAAAGGGGAGCCCGACAATTGGGTGGATGACAATTCGGTGGACGACATTTGGGTGAACGACAATTCGGTGGACGCGACAATTGGGTGAACGTCAATTCGGTGGACGCGACAATTCGGTGAACGACGATTCGGTGGACGACGATTCGGTGGACGACGATTCGGTGGACGACGATTCGGTGAACGACGATTCGGTGAACGTCAATTCGGTGGACGTCAATTGGGTGGACGCGACAATTGGGTGAACGTCAATTGGGTGGACGCGACAATTGGGTGGACGTCAATTGGGTGG
>JAHWFO010027470.1:543351-577775 GCA_023313115.1 Rhysida immarginata
CCACCCAATTGACGTCCACCCAATTGTCGCGTCCACCCAATTGACGTTCACCCAATTGTCGCGTCCACCCAAATGACGTCCACCCAACTGTCGCGTCCACCCAATTGTCGTCCACCAAATTGACGTTCACCAAATCGTCGTCCACCGAATCGTCGTCCACCGAATCGTCGTTCACCTAATTGTCGCGTCCACCGAATTGACGTTCACCCAATTGTCGCGTCCACCCAAATGTCGTTCACCCAATTGTCGTTCACCCAATTGTCGTCCACCCAATTGTCATCCACCCAATTGTCGTAGACCCGTTACAAAGTGCCCCTATGGATTTCGATGAAGTCACAAATCAGCTCAACCGGTAGAGCAGGCCCCCGACATGCAAACTGGGACCTTACCCTCCTTACCCTTAACCATCAAATAAATGATGAAAATTCAACCAGAAGAGAAGTTAAGGAAACTGAAAAAATTCTTCATGTACGGTAGCGTTCAAAAGTAACTGGTCAAAAAATGTTTTTCGACATTAAATGTTGAAATATTTGTATATGAATAAGGCTTTAAAATTATTTACTTTAAACCTTTGTAAATATGCCCTGACAAAATTAGCTTATTTCAAATACTTGTCTGTTTTTAAAACATAAAAATGCAAATTGAGCGTACTCAAAAGTAACTGGTTAACGCATAACTTACAGAAATAACATAATATATAAACAAAAAAAAAAACAACACAAGACAATGTTTACTCATAAGAACAACCTCTCTTTGTTAATATTTTGTTGGATAACCTTCAGACGCTAACACAGCTAGACAACGTCAAGGCATACTATCCACTAAAGCTTCAATTTTAGATCGACTGATTTGGTTCCATTCTTGCTGTAGCATTTCGAATTTTCCTGTGCCACATTTTGCTTTTTTGCCAGCACATTGACCAGACAACTCCTCCCAGATGTGCTCAATCGGATTTAGGTCCGGGGATTGTGATGGCCAGTTGAGAACATGGATTCGGTTAGAACGGAGCCAGTCTATGATGACATGAGCTTTATGTTTCGGGTCATTATCGTGTTGATAGACCCAGCCAAGTGGCATATTAGATCTTGCATGGGCAGCATGTGTAGCTGTAAGATATTCTTGTATGCGATTTTATCCATGATACCCTCGACAAGGACTAGTGGCCCCATTCCTTCACGGCTGAAGCATCCCCACACCATCACACTTCCTCCACCGTGTTTCATAGTTGGTAACTGGTATTTTGGATCGAATCTGGAACCTGGAGGACGTCTAACATAAGAAAATCTGTTGCTTCCAAACAGAAGGAACTTGGACTCGTCACTCCACAATACTTTACTCCATTCCTTGGATAGTCCACTTTTCGTGCTCTTTAGCAAACGCTATCCTGGCTTTTCGATTTTTCACAGAAATCATAGGTTTCTTGGCAGGTCGACGACCAAATAATTGTCCTTTACAAAGACGACGTTTAGTAGTCTGCACACTAACTTTGACGTTGTAGTTTTCCTACCTTTCACGATTTAAGTCCACAGCATTCTTGCGAGGATCGACTTTTGACAATCTTCGCAAGATATTATCTTCCTTTTGAATAGTGGCTCTCGGTCGACCTGATTTCACAGCTCGTGTGATGACTCCTCGCAATCGAAATCTTCTCATTATGTCAGTAACCGCTGATTTGTTTAGACCAAATTGTTCAGCTACTGCCTGATGAGTACCTCCTTTGCTAACGGCCTTCACAACAGCGTTTTTTACAGGAGAGGAGATATATTTTCTTGGATCCATGGTTAATGAACGCCAATGAACCTTACAAAAGCATTGCATACAATGAACACGACCAGTTACTTTTGAGTGCGCTCAATTTGCATTTTTATGTTTTAAAAACAGACAAGTATTTGAAATAAGCTAATTTTTTCAGGGCATATTTACAAAGGTTTAAAGTAAATAATTTTAAAGCCTTATTCATATACAATAAATATTTCAACATTTATTGTCCAAAAACAGTTTGACCAGTTACTTTTGAATGCTACTGTATATCATAAACAAATTTGTAATTTACAAATTAGAAAAGAGAAGGAAAAACAATTTGTGAATTCATAGAAGTCCATATGGACAAACTGTAACAGCTTGGTGGCTCATTCTCCACGACTGCCCAATTGGTTAGAGTAGCGACAGCAAATCTCGTGGTCCCTAGTTCAAGTCCAGGTCAGGGTATTTTTCCTTCCTTTTTCTACTTTGTAATTATGATATCTTTGAAAAATGTCTTCAGTCTCATTATTACCTTCTCTTTGAGTTGAATTTTCTTCAATTTATTTAATGGTTTTCTCGATTTGCTTGCTTGGACACTTTATAACAGCTTTGTGGTTCATGTCCACAATAGCAAAATTGGTTACAGCAGCGACAGCAAATGTCATGGTTCCTGGTTTGCTTTTCAGGTCGTGAAATTTTTTTCCTTCTCTTTTCTAATTTTCAAATAATATAGTCCTGACAAATTCTATCAACCTGAAATGTTGTAGTCCAGATTAGATTTTGTGTTTCAATTCTAGAACAAAGGCAACGAAAGACTTAAGATGTGGCTACACTGAGTGGTGGATGCAACAAGTTCGAAAAATATCTTCCTCTGTTCACAATGTAAGTGGCCACACAGAAGTGAGATGCTGTGGATGCTATATTGGTGATGCTTGCTATGTCTTCTACACTTCACAAAGCGTTTTATTGCTGCAAATATTTTCAGGAAATCCAATATGTCAGCCGTGGACCAGCATGGTCATTACCTGCAAACTTAATTTTTTGCATTCAGTGCTTTCAACCACGTGAATATGCGATGACTATAGCATTTCTAGAGCAAATAAACAATGTAATAATAATTGGAAATAATTTGCTCTCATTCCTCATTGCAGTGCTGGAAGTGAGGTGCAAGCACTTTCAGTTGGTCTGTCACAGCCTTCTGAATCACTTCCATACCTCTGTGGCAAAATGTTACCTCAAGGCAAAATGTCGTTCTTTGAGGTAACATTTCCTCGTTCCAACTTGGGAAAGAGTCCCATGGCGCAAGGTCAGGGGAGCAGGGAGGCTGAGGTACTAATGAAATGTCTTTTTGAGCCAAAAATTGGATGACGGATATTGTGATAAGGAGCATTCCTGTGGAGAAGAACTTGGTCTCACTCGAGGAACTTTTCTCAGTTCTCGAAATAATCTTCTTAGTTCTGAGTTCGAAGTTTTCCAATTTCGAAGCATCAATTTTCATGACACAATAAAGAAGCACTCTTCACGTGAATGTTTCATATCAATAATGTAGTGATAGTAGGAAGTTGAAAACTACAGTGGAAATTGAGCAGATCTTTGTCTAAACTATTACTAGAGGGAGACACCTCCTGAGTTGCCAGATAGTATGCTGTGCATGCATTCTCATTATTTTTAAAACAGAACTCTTATTTTACTGAGCATTCAGAAAACTAGAATAAGTGATCACTTAGGCAGTCGTGGACGAATGCTAAGAGTGGGAAAAACCTTGGGAAAAAGCACTGTTGCTATAATTACCACACAAAAACCCATAATGAAATGATGCGTCGGGGAGATCATGCACAGAAAGAGCTTGAAATGGGCTCAAGATCCGATCTGCAGACTATAGTTTCAACATTTATTCCTGTTCATTACAAAACTAGTTATTTCTTTATCTTAATATTGTTTTTTTTGGTTTTTATTCAAAAGATAAAATATTATAGCACGACTTCTCCAATGAATAAAACATTTGGTGTAATTATATTGTAAATCTATTGTAATATAAAATAGATCTATAAAATATTGTAAATCTATTGTAAATCTATATTGTAATTATATTAATAATTATAAATATTAATTATATCAGTTAATTATATTCTAATAAATATTATTTATTGTAAATTTAAATTCATTTTTTAATTTAAACTTAATGTTATATAAATCTTTTATTGAGCAATGAAATTCTTACAGTCTCATACAAATTGGAGCAAAAATGACATCAGTCATGTAGCGTCGGGTATGGCCAATAAATTTTGCATCCATCGTGTCTGTTCCATTGCACTCTATTTGTCCTAAGTTTCAAGTACTCACACATACAAGCCTGTTTTTCTCTATTTAACCTTCACTAATGAATATGCAATAATCAGATACGATTACAACATAAGATCCTTTAGACCTTAATCTTATTTTTGAATGCAAGCAAGCTATTTGTATAATATATCCTGTTCACACAGTAGTTGATGATGATTTTTGGTCAACTGATTCCCAGAAAGTCTCTCCTCAGTGGAAAATGACAATTCCATCAAAGTCAGTCTGAGACTGGACTTGTGCCTGTGCATGGACGAAAGGCACTTTCAACATCTATAAACTTGTGTGTATCCTTACATAAATAAAGCACTATATTTTCTCATTTATTGGATCATTGCTTTTGTTTCTCACTGCAGAGAGACCTTACGGACAAAACCATTAATTCACTTTTTATTTGAATTTCTCATCGCCAAAAACTAATAATATGAAAGTAACGTCTCAAAAAGATGGAAACTTCAAAACTGCCTCGAATTAATGAAGTCACATTCTGTACTGATGAAATTCAGACGAAATTACCATTTAATCGAAATTACTGATTAATTATACAGTATATACAATGTCCAGTTCATTATACAGTACATTAATTCACTTTTCTTTTTACTTTTCCATTGCCAAAAGCTAATATGAAAGTGACCTCTCAAAAAGAAGTCCGTTCATGTGTAGTTGCATTTTGTTCTGTTGCATTTTTTCCGATCATGTTTCATTTACTAATTTAACAGATAAATTTAACAGCCCCAAAATTAAATTGCTTGTGTTTATTCAAAATTAAATACTATACACGTGGTATTTCTGTACATTCTTGCATATTTTATTTCTCGCAATGAGTCAAAAATGGGGACTGAATTATAGTAGATGATTTACAGTAAGTATAGAGAAGACGATCAGACTCTGGTTCTGCACTTCAGATTCTTCATATAATATAATTTTTATTATTCTCTTATTATTTAGGACAGCAATCGACAACCTTTTGAACCTCATGGACCACTAAACTCAAAATTTTGAAACCCACGGACCACTAATCAATTACAGTATTATCAACCATTCTTTGATACGAAGATGAATCAGAATATAATAAAACAGTGTAAAAAACACAATGCAACAAACAGTGCAAATAATATCCAAATGTTTTCACGGACCCCTGTTGCCGACTGCTGATTTACGAAATGTGCGAATTTTCATATTTTACTTTCATCAGTGGCTCAATCAGATAATGGTCAGTTATCCATTGTAAATTATAGTTCAAAAAGTAACTTGCTTAAGAAAACATTTAAAAATAACAAAAACCTCGATATGAGATTTATTACAAGAGTAATAGACATGTGTCACAGATGCATTTTATTCGTTTCAAAAAATAATATTCATAAAAAAAATAAATAAGTAAAATTTATATCGATTTTTTTTTAGTGGAGTTGACTTTTAGAAGCAACTTCAATCATTAATTTGTTTTTGTTATAATAACGTGTTATTTCAAACTTCACTTTTACTCCGTTTCTGCATTCTCAGTGTTTTTACTTTGTATTTGAGCATAGTAAAATGAACTTTTTAATTTGATTATGTTTCACTAATTTTGACGATGATTAAAGGCAAAATGTGGCATATATTTAACTAATGAAGTAATGAATATCTTATTATTAGCTTCAGTACTTGAAAAAAAATAGTACCTGTAAACGACTAGATACTACGTGTATAATCAAGCTTACTAAAAAACTAGCAATAGTTTATCAAGCAACTCCGAATTGTTCATTATTCATATCCTGTGTTGTGTCTACTATACATCACTCCCGTTTTTATAAGGTTGCTTCCCCTTAATGCTACCTACATTTGTAAGAAACAGCTGATTAGAAAGGGGTATGATGCTCAACAGTTCGGCAACCCGTTTTAGTTAAATGAAGTCAAATATTTTCCCATCACTATCGTGGAAAATTGCTATTTTACTGCTTAATAAATAATTGTTGTGTGTTAGTAACGCTTATAATCAATTTAATTGATGTTTTCAGACGTAAGGATGATTCATTTTTTTCTGAAACAAATAAATTTAGACAGATCTGATCGATTTTGTTGTGATGGTTTCATTAAGTTTTATCTGCATATAAATATCAAATTCAATTTCATTTAAAAATATACGTACATTTGTTAGAATATCATGAAGAAAGCGAAACGGTGGTTTCCTTAGTAACTTCTCCGTTAACGGAGGCTTCTTTATATACTTCCCTAAATCATCTTGGGTTTTCTTAATAATCTTCATGTCAATTTCTTCTCCCATACTTTAACCAGTTCAAATCTTATAAGTGTTCAGGCATACATGCATTTTTCTCCCCTTTATACACTGTGACGCTCTACATGTGTGCATCACACATAAGTTTTGTTTTTCGCGAATTTCTTATTGTTAACACAGTCGGAATTCAATCCCAAAGGTCTCTGTTCGACGCATGCGCAAAGCTTATTATTTCGTCGCTAGAGACTGTTACTTAGCAACAAAACATAAAAAAAAGCCGCAGAAATATTTGTATGGTAACACCCTGAAGAAACACATATTTATTATTATTTTTTGTTTTGTTTTTCATTTGAAATGTGTTTTTTTGTGTGTTTTTTTTTTTCCTTAATAAAGCAAAATTAAATCGTTCTTCCATGTTGTGGATGAGTAGTTACTCACATAACCGTCTCCCGTTTGCTGTGTGAAATTTCGTAATATTTTCCAAATGCATTACTTTAGGACGCACAAGCGGAAAACAAAAGTGAAAACGGAAAAACGGAAAAGCTATAAAAACTCTCTGGTATATCCAACCCGCTTCCCTTACATAATTTTTTAAAGTTAAAAAAATTCTCTCTCTCTCCTTGTTTATTTTATAAGGCGTATACAAAAAGATAGTTTGTATATTGTTGTATGCCGGTCTTTGAGTTGATATATTTCTCAGGCTGAAATTGTATTCTTCTACAGTTAATGAAGCGGATTGAATTATTGAGAGAATTATGTGAGAGAATTTTAGAGAAAAGCTGCAAAAGAGGCGTGGATGTTAAATATTAGAATCCGCTTTAACAACGACTGCACTGATTGAAAAAACAAATTGTTTTGATTAGTCAGTACTTTCTGAATTAATCTAAACTTCTAATGCATTTATTCTGTCTATATATTTAAAATACGTTGTTTATTGGAAGCAGTGATAAATTAGCGCACTTTGTGTTTGAACTGGCATATACACATGAAATAATCCATTAAAAGTATTAGATCAATAAATTACATGTTCTTGGATTTGTTTATTTGTTCATGTTGCTTTTGCATACCTAGAGATTTCGGTAAAAAAAAAAATTGAAACGTGCTAAATTACTAGTTTTCTTATTCTTGATTTATTATATACGTGAGCATGCTCATGAACTGAAGTCTTCAAGTGGCATTCCATATAAAAAATAAGAATAAAAAATTTTAAAAAATTTAAAAAAAATATTTAAAAAAAAAGAATAAAAATCAAATATAAATATCAAAAACTTTTTTTTCCACAACATTTTACAAAACAAAGCGTAATTTAAGCGGAATTTTATGCACGAAAAATATTGAAAACTTTTTTTTAAAATTGAATATAAAAATATATTTCCTTTATGCTTCAGTATAGGAAAAAAAATAAGAGGGGGATGGCTCAATGTTCTCCTTATTTGTTATTAAAATTTAACGTTTAAAGAAAATTCGTAAATTTTGGTTGTCCTTTGAGAGGAAGTTTCGTGTTTTCGTTGTAAAGAGGTCCCACTAGCAACAACGATCTCGCTACAACCAAGCAACGTGATCCGGGACCTTCGCTCTCCTCTCGAAAGCCAACTAATTATGCAGAGGGCGCAAACGCTGCACACCCGATCTCGGGATAAGAAGCAGGGAAGTTAGACTTCTCCTTTTTGTTTGGGATTCATCCACAAACGATCACGGATTTAGTGAAAACGCTTTCTTCCTCCGTTCAGAAGCTTTCAGGTAATGCGAAATCGGATCTTTAGTAGGGAATCCAACATGTTATTTTTTCACTTCTCTTCGATTAACGTGAGATTTTTAATGCTCTCTCCGCCAGCCCAACTTGCAGACAATCAGCAATGGCTGCCCCTGAGAGCGGCTTGTCATGATGCCAATACTTGTTGATTTGCTTTTCATATTTTCCTCCTCGTTAATCGCAGATTACTGTATCGGTTTGATCATATCGTTCATTCTCGTTTGGTGCATTACCGACATGAAATTTTGTAAAGCTACTGCGTTTGATTGCCTTCATAACTTATCTATCGATTAAAAACTGTATAAGAATTTCACCTTTACTTGGGCAATCCACTTGTTGATATGAGACATGCATACGATTTAACTCCATGGCTGTTTAGAAATGTAAAACGGAATCGAGGAATTTTTTTTAATTGAAAATAAATAAAAACTGCTTATATCAAATCAGCATGGATCACAGATCGTAATATATACATCTTTTAGCTTTTATGTTTGATCGGTTTTATTCCGATTTAAGTGAGATCAGTGTGGGATCATTATGCATTAGGCCTAATTGTTTGGGATGGGAGTGAGCTAATGGCGGGCTTGCCTACAAAGTCAACCTTCAGTGTGTGGATGCATCGTTCAGATTAACGAGTTTTATTAATCAGCGGGAGTAAAAGTACTGTTTAGAAAGTATATATAATTTTATTTTGGACTTACATCAGGTCCCCAAATATTTAACTGCAATTTAATGGATATATTTGAAAGTAATTTCTTAAGTAAAAATACAGAATTAGGCCAATAATCCATATTTATTTGCAGGTTTTGCTTCATGGCAGCCAAAAAATTTCCCTGTCAGAAATGTAATGAAAAATTTGCAACCAAAGCTAAATTGAAGGAGCACAAAACACTAAAGCATGAACCTGGGAAAAAGGATTCAGATAAAAAGAAAACTGTTACTGAGGATTCACATAAAGAGACAAGTTCCAGTAATATGAAATCAAAGGAGAATGTGGCAGAGACACCAAAAACCAATACTGATACTCTCTGTGTTAATTGTGATAAAGAATTTGCTACACCTAGAGTAAGATATTATTTATTTTCTAAACATAAATAATTTAATATGGCTTCTTAAAAACAATTTAAGACAAAATATATGATTCAGTATATAATAATAATTTTCTGTTCTGTATAGGGTAATTATTTTGAAATAATGCCTCCAGAATTTATATAATGATTTTAAACATAAAATGGTTTAGGTTTATTGATTTTGTATAAAATATAGAAAAGTGGCTTAAAAACATAACTGAAAAAAAGTTTTTTAGTTTTAATTTTGATGCAATTATCTGTTTGTTTTAGAATCTGGTTGCCAACACAAGTTTAAATTTCTGTATTTTACACTAACAGCCTGAATTCAGCAAAGCAATCTTTAGCACCTGAATTCTCAAACATTGTTTTATTTAAATTTAATTGAATTTAATCCATAATTCCTAAATAAGTTTTAAATTGTCATAAACTCAAATTATATATCGTAAAGGAAACTAGTCAATGAAACTCCATATTTATCATTGCCAATCATATTTTAAAACAGAAGTTGAGGGTAGTCTCACTAAGGTTTTAAGGTTGAGGGAAGGAAGGTATTTCCTCAAATTACCCCATTTGAGGACAGCGCAGTATTGCATCTAGATGGAAACAAAAGAGCACAATGCCCTGCCCTTTTCCATCGGATTTATTTAAAATAACCATTGTAATGTGCTTTTATATCTTTGACTTGCCTTACTCTCTGATAAAATGTGTCCTACTTATTGTTCACTTCCCTGCCCTACCATGTTGCTAGATGCAACCCTGCAGCACTGTCCCATTGTATCACTGCTGCAAAATTTTGAGGCTTCAGGATAGTCTCTTTCTCAAAATTTCATGGTGACTATTTTTTAACCTTGAGGTATTTTTTTTTCTACTTCTGTCGGTATCAGAAACATGGCATGCATTTTTTTGCTTCTTTGGAAAAATGTCACATGGTGTCATTATTTTTACTTTAAAGGACAACTCCACTCAAAAAAATCAATATCATTATTTCATTATGAAAATCGCGTTTAAAGTGTGAAAAATGATACTTCCAGTCTTCACCCTCGCGCTCCATTTTGTATCAGCTGACTGCCTCAGATCAACGTTACGGCGAGACTAGGCTCCAGTTCCATAAACATTAGACTAATCTCTTCTGTAGCGATCCCTAATTAAATTAAATCATGCCTTCCAATTGTTCCGTGTATGGGTGTAACAACCTAGGTACTGATAAAAGTTTATCTTTTCATAAATTTCCCAAGTTGGAATTAATAAGAAACGAGTGGATAAAGTTTGTCAGAGAGAAAATTGGCGCCCTTCAGCATACTCAAGTATTTGCTCTGCTCATTTCGAAACCTCATGCTTCATGAATCATTGAACGTGAAGTGAATAAATTACTTCTGTCCCTATTCTTCGACAGCCAAATATTTTTGGAGTGATCCAGGAGCTACCTGAATGATTAGCTCCTATGAAGCACCGGATAAACCAGGCAATAAAGAATAAATATAGGGTAAAAGTTCAGAATAGCAATCATTTTCTAATTGTTTTGTCCAGGCCAGCTACTTTCTTTTTTAGAATTATTATTACTGTATCTGCTCCATGTAATTAATAATTCATTTCCACTAATTTTTGTGTAATTCACGCGAGAAAAATTAGCTTCGTACTGTCTGATACAGCTAGAACGGCCAAACCCATTGTGCCATCCGATAGCAGCTACGAGATACGAGTGGCCATTCAGAACTTTTCACTTCCTAAAACTGCATGATATATTCTCCCACTATTCTCACTGAAAAATGCCTGTAATAGTATAATAATCAGTTCATGTAGTTTATTGATTTATAAGCATTGTCAGTATTTGTACTTATCTGGATTCAGCCGCGTCGGTCTCTGCACGTTCGTGCTCACTTACGGGCGAGATACACGAAGGATGACCACGTCTCACTGGTTCATAACAGTAAGGCTGAACGTCATTTCCGAATGAAACTTCTTCCATATCCTTTAAGAAGGAATTAAAATCTACATCCAATTCAGAACTGCTACTGGTGTAATCCTTGTGTTCATCAGTGCAACCCATCGTAAAATAGCACATGTATAGAAATAAATGAGGACATTGTCTTTGTGTAATGGAGCGCAGGAAGTAGTTTTCGTTTGTTTTATATATTTTGCGTTCGATTTGAAATTTTTCATTTATGCCACGTTATTATTTATATCTCGAACTTTCATTTTAAATAAAGTTGTATATTAGGGTGGAGTTATCCTTTAAGGTGAAAAGCTAACATGTTATAATATGCCATTAACATGAAAGATTTGTCTCCAGTTTCGAAAGACTAGCAAATTGAAAGCATTAATTTTAAACCTGGTTCAATGCAGGAAAGGTTCAAACAATGAGTGGGGGAAAAGGAAGAGAACACTGCTGTGGTGAAATTCAGATCATGCATATAATGTAATTGGCGTACAAATAAGTTTATATCATTTGCTAATAAATGGCATAACTCGACCAGATTTCATGTAATTAAAAATGACAACACTTGTATAAGAAAGCTTGAAACAAGCTTTGATAAATAATGTAGGACATTTTGTTAAAGTGTGAACATCATTGTTTTTAAGTGCATTGTACGAGGCATGTTTTTTAAGTAAGTACCGTTTTGCGATTCCGCCGCCGCAGCGCTACGGTCGGCGTTCCGCGCATGCGCGCTGGTTAACTACATCTCTTGTCTACGCACTGACGCCATTACAGTCTGATTCTTCATTGTATACGTTGTTTACTGAGTGTTTAAGATGCCTCCGACAATCGTGAGTCCCGCCGATTGTGAAGTACGGGCTGTTATACGATTTCTTAGTGCTAAAGGCGTAAAACCGATCGATATTCATCGTGAGATCTGTGAAGTGTACGGACAAAACATTATGAGTGATGGAATGGTAAGGAAATGGGTGAGAGCATTTAGAGATGGCCGCACAAATGTGCATGATGAAGAACGGAGTGGGCGTCCTTCGGTCGTTAATGAAGATTTGGTGCAGAAAGTGGACGAAAAGGTGAGAGAAAACAGACGCTTTACAATTTCATCATTGTGCGACTGCTTTCCTCAATATTCTCGTAGTGTTTTGTATCGCATTGTGACCGAGAACTTGAATTACCGGAAATTGTGTTCACGTTGGGTTCCAAAAATGTTGACGGATTTGCACAAAACCCAACGTTTAGGCAGTGCATTGACTTTCCTTGAGCGGTACCACAATGAAGGTGAAGATTTTTTAGACCAAATTGTTACTGGTGACGAAACATGGGTGGCCTACGTCACACCAGAATCGAAACAACAATCCATGGAATGGCGACATTCATCATCACCCAAAACAGTGAAGTTTAAGCAAACAATTTTTGCCCGGAAAATCATGTGCACAGTTTTTTGGGACAGAAAAGGAGTATTGCTAGTGGAGTTTCTGCCTCGTAATGAGACAATCAATGCAGCGTCTTATTGTGAGACATTGAACAATCTGCGTCGTGCAATCCAGAACAAAAGACGTGGCGAGTTGAGTAAGGGTATCGTTTTGCTGCATGACAATGCCCGTCCACATGTGGCTAATCGGACCAAAGATCTCATCAAATCTTTTAAATGGGAAACTCTAGATCATCCTCCATACAGCCCTGATCTGGCGCCCAGCGACTACCATTTGTTCATGCACTTGAAGAAACACCTGGGTGGTCAGCGTCTTCAAGACGAGAACGAAGTCAAAACATTTGTGAGACAGTGGTTAACAAGTCAGGCGGCAGAATTTTATGAGGAGGGTATTCAAAAACTGGTGCCACGTTATGACAAGTGCCTCAATATTCAGGGAAATTATGTAGAAAAGTAGATTAAGGTACAGGCTTTCATGTAAAAATAAAATTATTGCGATATCTTTGCACGTCTTTTTTTAATTCCAAAACGGTACTTACTTAAAAAACATGCCTCGTAAATGTCAAATTTTGTGCCAAAAAAAGTGTATGTGGGAAATTTTGCTGCATTACTTCTTTTTAAAGAGAACTGCAGCTGAAAGTCGCCATTTGCTTCTGGAAGCCTGTAGTGAGCATGCTCTAGTTCATTAGTTTCCAAACTTTTTCGACTCGTGAACCCCTTTCATAAACTTTAACTCACAAACCCCTTTCTCAAAGATCTGAGTTGCACAGACCACTGACTTGTATATACATACCATATTTACTCGAATATAACACGACCTCTAATCTAATATGACTTTTATTTTTTGGAAATGAATTTTTCATCATTTTATGTGCTATATAAAAGTATTATTTAGATTACACTGTACAACATGAAAAATGTCCTGTAGATGAAAATACGTGTTTCTTTTATATTTTTGGCTGAAAAATAACGAATCTGTAATTATTTTTTGTTTACCACACACCATTTTCCAAAAAAATCCATATTTTAGCTTTTTACGTATCTATATTGTAGCACATACAGAAGTGCTATGTGACTAGTTCCTTATTCTGAAGATCTTCCTATACCTGCAGCTCCAGATAAATAAATATACTGTTGATTCAGAGGAAGACACCTCCGATGACCCAAACCATCAAGATCGTGACTTTCAACCATCTACATCTATGACATGTTCATATAATGAAATCACACAGGCAGAGTGTAACAATGGAATGGAATTATGCTAGCTGAATATTGCTGGTTTGTTATCACCAACTGATGCCTACAAGAGAAAACTGCCAAAAAAATCATTTTAGTGTTTGTGTGTTCTATAATCAAGTCTCTGTTACATTTTTCTGAGAAGTGGGTCTCTTATAAAAACGGTACGTGATGGGCCATTTTAATTTTGATATATGAATCAAACACCTTTTGTTTATACAGAATCACGTAGTTTCATCTAAAGGACAGGATAAAACTTCAAATTTGTTGTACAGTGTTATTTGTATTATTTATATTATTTATGTACATCATTCTTCATTTGAACTATGAAGCTTCTCTTCACTATCTGTAGCACGTACTGTTTGATTGTTCTCTTCCCAAAGAATATCTCATAACCATGCATTTTTATTGAATATTCAGCATTTCTTGAATCATTTATTATAGAATGATTAAAAATTATTTTCTAAAAATCTAAAATCCACTACCAATATTCAATTGGTGATACTGATGGCTTTCTTTTTAAACCATTGTCATAGAATGGTCTCCAGACATTAAGCAGTCATTGCATTCTTGCTCCAAATAATCTTCGTTTCAACCACATCTGAACACCCTTCAAGGCTTGTTTACAGCCACATCTAAAAACTTGTAATTATGAGGTCACACTGCCTGGAATGATATTAAGGTCGGTGTTAGCATCTACATCAAAATGTCAATGTTCAATATTTTAGACGGTTTGAGGAAATTAATTTTTTTCATATTTGCGAATCTTTGCCATTCACTAGCTTTAATGTGATGTTAATTAATGCGGGTGAAACTGAAACCTCTAATTCTCTGCGTGCCCAGTTTGTTTTCCTTTTTTTCTCAAATACATGAATCTTATACGACCACAATTTTTTGCCTCCTTGAATTTGAAAAAAGAAAATAGTGTTATATTCAGATAAAGACAGTACATACATGCATGTAATAATAGGAATCCACCATTACAGAAAAGTTTTGGCTGACTCCCTGAAAGATTTTGTAAACCCTACAGGAAAAGCCTCTCTAGTTGAAAAGCACAAGCTGACGGTGGTTCAGACAATTCAAAAGTAATGATTTTCATGAGGAAGAAAAGGAATGTGAAGGTGCACAAATAATTTGAAGAACCAGATATGGAACCATTAATGGATTAAGGTTGTGCCAAACCGAAATGGAGTTAGCAATGGCATATCTCAACCAATGACTTAGAAAAAACAACTGGACTGCGCTTGACGTTGTTGGCTCCTTACTAGAGGTGAGGCCACCGGAAGTCGCAGCGCCGCCATGTTGGAGGGGCGGAAGTAGAATATAAGCTATGAGGAGTAAGTAAGTTTTCGGCTTCTTTACCTTATAAAATCAGGGAGTTTTAACATTTTAATTACTGATATGATTATTAGGTTTATTTCCTTTTTATGTAGTTAAAAAGAAGAATACTCCAGGTATTTACAAAGCTTTGGAAATTTTGTAAAAATACTACAGTGACAGTAAGTGACTTCAATGTTGGAATGTTAATATTCACAAATTTATTGATGAGCAAATAAAACAGTTCTGGTTAAATGTGATCTGATTTTGATTCCTGCTTCTTTATCAGAGAATTTATTACATAATATTCTTATATTACTGTGACTCTTTTGAAATTAATTTTATCAGTCTAAAAACATGATTATTAGTGGGGGAAGAATTGTAAAGATGCTCATCCAGACTTCCGCAAATAAAGTTTCAGACCACCATAAGCTAATTTTCAGAATAACCCGTGGTGGTCTAAAATATCCAAGCCAAGATGTGATGGATGTTTGTGAAGCCACGGAAACATGGTTTCAAAGATAATGGCAGCAAACAACAACAGGCTTCCACACGCAAGAACTGTTGCAGAAATTATTTCTTCTTGTGTTTTTCACGAAGTTACCCAAAAGCCATTTATCAGTAGTCTGGATGAGCATTTTACGAATCTTCCCCCACTAATAACATGTTTTTAGACTGATAAAATTAATTTCTAAGAGTTACAGTAATACATGTATAAGAATGAATCATTTGTGTAATAAACTCTCCGATAAAGAAACAGGAATCAAAATCAGACCATATGTAACCAGAACTATTTTATTTGCTCATCAATAAATCTGTGAATATTAACATTCCAACATTGCAGTCACTTACTGCCACTGTAGTATTTTTTACACAATTTTCAAGCTTTTAAATACCTAGAGTATTCTTCTATTTAACTACATAAAAAAGGAAATAGTAATAATCATATCAATAATTAAAATGTTAAATATCACCGATTTTATAAGGAAAATAAGCCAAAACCTAACTTACTCCGCTTTGCTTATATTCTACTTCTGACCCTCCCAACACGGCGGATTGCATACTTCCCAAGCGCAGTCCAGTTGTTTTTTCTAGGTCATTGATCTCAACGTTATGTAATGGGAATAGTTCAGAGTTCACTCTAGGACGAAAAATCTAGGAGTCAATTTGACTCCTCAGCCTGAAAATTGCGAGTCTTATTTTAGATTCTTTTGACTTCAAATTTTTTACAGTTGTGCACAATCTCTATGTTAAATAGAAATTTAAACAAGACAACACGTGACAAAATGAAGTGAGGTTAAAATGTGTTGAGAAGGATATGGCTGATGATGTTCAAAATTTAACAAGTCAAATCCTATCTTTGATAAATTATTTTTTTCTTCCTAAATTCGTTTTAACTTATGGGAATGTGTAATTAATTTACTAAATATAATTCCGATTTTCCAATTTGTGGCCATTGTTTTTTTATAAAATGTATATACGAATTATTATAATTAATGACCCACAGTGATAAATGAGCATTAAAAAAAAGTTTATTTATCCACTTTTAATTATTTATAAATTTTGCAACAACTTGGGATAATATTTTAACTCACTCAAAAATTAAATAATTATTCCCCTATGCATTTACTATTATATAAAATGCATCATATTGGCTTCTGTAGTTCATCAATGATGGATAAAGCACTCTTCTTTCTAAATTACAAAGGAAACTTGCTCTGAGGAGAAAAACGCTCCTTAAGGTAGATGAAAAGCATCTAAGTCTAAAAACACTAGTCCGCATGGAAAAAATTCAATATCTACCTTTATTAATAAACAACATTTTTAGACGAAAAATTATAGCCCATGGAGGCCGCCATCTTTCCCCGAATGCGCAAAGAAACACTGGAATTATGTGACGTCAGGTATGGCCTGCGCAAAACAAGGCCTACTATAGATGAGAACGCACAGCTACAACAGGCGGTCCAGCTTTAAGAAATAGCATGGTTTACTGCATTGCTTATGGCTGTAATAATAGGTTTACGACAACAAAACTTGCAGCTGACATAAGTTGCAGCTAAAAAATCAACAACTGTTGAAGCAATGGTTGCATAATATTAACAGGGAAAATTGTCCAGTAAATGAAATAGTCAGGATGTGTTCGGATCATTTTACTGAATCCTGTTATGAGAGAGATTTCAAGGGAGAATTGTTAGGGCCGCAAGAAGCAAAGTAGGCCGCCGTCCTCATCTCCTGAAGCCGGATGCGATAACGACGGTTTTCGTTTATCGGCAACCTGAATAAACACCAAGGAGAATACTATCCAAACAGCTCCAGAAATACATAGACCGATTTGAAGTAAGTTTAAAACTCAAAATGAAATGTCAATATTTCTTATATACATTACGGTAAAAGGAACGAGGTTAAGATACATTGCTGAACTTGATCGCATTAGGCTTAACACGCGAATGATAAAATAGATTACTGTTAACCTTTACCCAGTTGGCGATATTAATTAATTTTTACAAAAACAGAGAAAAAAACTGTAAGTAATTCTTAATGTTTATAATCCATTGAACGTTGAATATGGTTAGTGTAAAACTAAAGGCAACATAAAAACCCCTCTGCTCAACCTCATTAAAGCTGGATCGCCTACTACAGCTGCGCATTCTCATCTATAGTTGGCCTTGATTTGCGCAGGCCATACCTGACGTCACATAATTCCCGTGTTCCTTTGCGAATTTGGGGAAAGATGGCAGCCTCCATGGGCTATAATTTTTTGTCTAAAAATGCTGTTTATTAATAAATAAGGCTCAAAATCAAAGAGGTGAGCATTTTCAGTTTTCGAAAAAATAAACTTGCCTTAGAAAATTAGTTTATAATTTACATAGATAGTGCCTTGTGTTTTCTAATGGTCTGAAAAGGGGCATGCAAAAAACCTGTTTATTTTTTAGTTATGGCATAAAATAACAGAAATGGAAGTAAATACCGTAAATCCTCTACTATAATGCGACTCCACTTTTTCGGCCCAAAAAACCAGCAAAAATGCTACCCTCTTGTATAATGCGATCCCCATTTTTGACTCCTCGCGAGAAATAAAATGTGCAAAAATATACAGAAAAAAAATCTTTATTTTTAAATAATCTGGATCTTAAAAATGCTTTTTCGGGAAAATTTTTTGAATTTGTATAAAATATGATGTAATTAATTTATTATTCCTTTAAAAAAAAATAAAGCAAAACACAGTTCTCAATTAGATAATATTTTTGATCAAAATATTTAAACTTTGAAATGTGGATTTTTGCGAATATTTATCATGATATCGTGTCAGGTGTGAATTCACAAACGAAACTTAAATTTATTTTTTGTATTATGAGCCTATATATTCAATTCAGATTATGATGCAAAGGGGTGATAATGTATCTATTTATTTATGTTTAAACAATTTAAGATAAATAAACTAATGTTGATTTATTTTCCCTTTTTCCGACGTTCCCAGAAATGACGGTTGCGTTCCCTGAATGATGATTACGATCATTCTCTACAATTGACACAAAGAAATCTTTTTCAGCAGTATTAAATTTTTATTATACTTTAGGAATTATGACTTTTTGGTCAATTACACAATATTTTATATAATAATATACCAATTGAGTCTTACAAGGAAATCAAAAATAAAGAATCACAATCTTTCTTTACTTCACAAATACATTACTTTGCAGGACTTTTCTCAAAAGTCATGGGACACATCAATTTTACATAAAAATAAGGCATTCCCATACAATTTAAATGTTATCGTTCATCTCAACACTACACAATAAAGATCACTTGCATGCTGGTAGGAATAGCTCTAAGAAAGCAGCTTTCGGACTTCGAGAGGAACACAATTGATATCAGAAAAAATGGAAGGAAAGATTCCACGACCTGGATTCGAATCAGGAACCATGAGTATCACACTCGTTGTCTCTACCAGTCGTGAAAGGTTTCTGGGCCAACGTGAAGAAGGTACAGCAAAGCTATCACCCGGTGTTCTTAAAGACTACCAGGTAGTCAAGATGCAGGCCACTGATAGGACGGGCACCCAGCTTGCAGATCGGTAATTTCTCCTTTCCAACCAATCAAAACATTTGATGAGCACATATAAGAAATTATAAATGGAAACTGGAGATGAAACTGGGGATATTCCAATCATAAGATAAAGATATTATCAGAAAAAATGGAAGGGAAAAATTTCACTAGGAACTACGAATATTTCCTGGTAGTCTTTTTCCTTCCATTCTTTAGAGATAATATCATTTTCTTAAGATTGGAGTATCATCTGTGGTTTTCATTTATAATTTCTTAGGCATACAATTGATGGGTGAAGCCTTGCAGGCAAAAGTATTAGAGAGAACTCAACTCTGCTAAACATCTCTAAATCATCCATTCAAAACGCCGGACGTGGAAAGGTAAGGGTCCGAACAAATGTTCAGCTCAGGAGCGGAAGACCCAAGATTATGTCGGGCAGACACCGAAGGGCACTTCGCAGGGTAGTCACTGCAAACCGTAAAACATCGGTTGATGGACTGACAAGATCTTTTACTGACTCTATTAGCTTCGCAAGGATCTGCATTCGCTGGGTTTTTATGGCAGAGCTGTGGTCCGTACACCCAAAATCATCAGTACCTGCCAACACAGCGAGGAGATTGCAATGGTGCAAAGAGAGACACCACTGGACTCTGAAGCAATGGCGGATGATCGAATGTAGTGACGATTCACGATACACCATCTGGCAATCGGATTGAAGGACGTGGGTATAGCGAATGCCCGGAGAACATCATCTGGCAAGCTGAGTAGTGCCCACAGTGAAGTTTTGCGGAGGGTCAGTAATTGTGTGGAAGTGCTTTACATGGTTTGGCCTGGGTCCAATCATTTCTGTGACTGGTCATCTGAATGCGGAATGTTACTAAGACATCCTGAACAACGCCGTACTCCTTGCCCTTTGGCAGCAGTTTGAAAATGGCCCTTTTCTCTTTCAACACGATAACGCACCTTGCCACAAAGCAAGGGTTGTAGGCAGACTGTTTGATGAAATGGGGGAGTAAGAATTTGACTGGCCTGTACAGAGCCCCGATTTCAACCTCATCGAACATCTTTGAGATGTGTTGGAGCGTCGATAGCGCGCAGGAGCGGAGCACCCGAAATCTGACTGAACTGTCAAAGGCACGTTTGGCAGAATGGCGAAAAATTCATGCAGAAACGTATCAAAAACTCGTGGACAGTATGCCCGACAAAATAGAGGATGTGATAGCAGCAAAAGGTGGAGCAACTAGATACTAACACAAGTATTTTTCAAAGTGTTTCCATTAAATTGGTGGTGTCCCATGACTTTTGGCAAGGTAGTGTATATTAATGCCATAAAAGAAAAAAACAAAAATTGATTTAAAATAGCTAAATCTCTCACCTTTGTCTGTGTAGAGAATGCAAGCATCATTTCGAGAATGCAGGTGTCATTTCGCGAATGCAATGATCATTTCGGTAACGCATATCATAGTCCGAGAATGTTCCCGAAATGATTACAGTCAATTCTCGTTAATACGAAATCGTGGGGACCAAGAAATTTTTTCGTATTTCGTATAAACCAACAATACTAAAAGTGTTATGAAATAAGCATGGAAATAGAGTACTTTAAGTTAGAAATAATTTTTATTCATCTCTCCTAAAAAAAAAATGTAATAACAGTTTGTTTTCGTGCTAAAACAATTTTTTTTTCTAAATCACTATTGACTTTACAATATAATGTAAATAAGTCTTCAGGAACATCCTGACTGTACAATATATAAGATTTAATTTCCTCCATCAATTCTAACATTCTCTGATTTGATGGAGCAGATTGAATTTAAATGATAAGATTTCTCGGGCAGAAGATTATAAAATAGGGCGTTTCGTCAGCGTTGTTTTGTCACTAGAGCATGCGAAATTTTCAATGTTCAGCTGGTTTGCAAACTGGTTAGCTTTTTCTTTTAGAATATCGCCGCTAATGGGAATATTCTTTTGTCGAGCCTAAAACAAATACAGAGTACAGTACATTATAGAAAAAAAGCGTATAGTAATTTCTACAGCACTGTATTGTACTACATGTATACCGGAATAGAAAAAACGTTAACTTACTTCTTTAAACCATGTTAAAAGTGCCGTTTCCATGTCTTCGTGTGCTGCTTTTCACATTCGTTTTCTTCTCAGAGTTCCACTCGATTCAACCTGTTGTCTTATCTTTTCCGAGTTTTTAAGTACCGTTGATAATGTTGACGGTGGAATGTCAAAGTCTTTAGCCACCTGCCCTTTTATAGCATTTGGTTTTTCCGCTGCATTCAGAATTTGTAACTTCAGATCTAATGAAAGATCCTTTCGTTTCCTTTTGCTTGAAGCTGACATTGAATAAAATTCCTGACTGTAGATAACTGCGTTGTAGCGATGAGAAAAGTGATTTTGAAACAATACCGATATTGCACTTGTTTAAATAGAGATTTGAGCGCCATGTGACAGGATTTCAGATCTGAATAGCTGAACCAATCAGATTTCGCGAATCAGATTTCCCGTTAGCTTCAAAGCACGTGATTCAGATTTAGCGAATCAGATTTCCCGTTAGTTTGAAAGCACGTGATTCAGATTTCGCGAATCAGATTTCCCGTTAGTTTGAAAAATTCGACTAAATAACCGATATTTTTTTTATCGAATAATCGACTAAAATTATCGACTGATTAAAAAAATCGAGTATTCACTTATTCGAATACTGTAATTCAGAAGCAATCACATATGAAATGACTTTGAAAATTATTTTTATTAAATTTACACTTCGAAATCTGAAATTTTATCATTAAAATTGTTCCTAAAAGGACTATTTTTCAATAAAATTATGAAATTTTCCTTCGTATTAACCGTATTTTAGTAAAAATATGTTCGTATAAAGCAGAAAATTTTACATAGTAATTGCTTTCTCGGGGACGGGCCACAAAATGTCTTCTTATTAACCGGAATTTCGTATTAACCAATTTCGCATTAACGAGAATTGACTGTATTTGACATTTGATTTTGTTTATATGGCATCGAGCCAACCCTAGAAGCCGGGATTTCAGGGTTATTAGCTAGCAAATCATGTTATTTAGCATAATTACACTAAAAATATATACTTTTCCTGCAAACGAAATATATAATGGCGTTCCCGAAATAATAAGGAATTAAAGTATATACTACACAAATTTTAAACTGAAAGGTGCTTAACCAGCAAAATGAATTATAGATTGCATAAAATACACAAATACTGTCTCTTTTATCGAAAAAGCTTCACGTGCATCCTCACCAGCACCATCTATCGTGGTTATTTCGAAATATTTTGCCAAACCCCTTATTGCGTTCATGAAATGACGTGTTAACTGCCGGACATTTTTTGAAAAGCCAATAAAAGAAAATTTTAAGTAATAAAAATACAGTTTCCCATTATTTGTTTAAACAAATGATATATAAAGCTGTATACCAAGGCATAATTTTCTATGTTTAGTTTAATGTCATTTTTTATTTGTTTGAATTACAAGAAGCTGTTTATGGACGTGTTCCCGAAATGAGTTTTGGTTTAAATAAAAAAAAATAGGAAATTTGAAAATACAGTTGACTCGCAATAATCTGACATTTGACAGTCCGACGCCGCGTTGGATGAAGTCACTGCTGCAGACACAGACATGCACACACTCAAGTTCTAAAATCAACCTTTGGTAATCCGACACTCCCTCGGTCCCGTAACTGTCGGATCATCGCGATTCAACTGTATTACCATTGAATTCACAGGGTGCAGACAATTACAGATGATACCTATGTTTTACACCCCACGTTGTAATATTAACATGTAATTTTAATATAAAAATCTTTTTCCAAAGTGAAATCTTCACCTCTCTGATTTTGAACCATAACGGTAGATATTAAATTTTCTCCACGCGTACTAGTGTTTTTAGACTTAGATGTATAAAATATCAAAAAATGTTTTTTGAATAAAGGTTCACTTTAAACTTGGATATTCGAGGGATAAACTTTCCTTACCTTGGCCTTAAACCCCAACCATGATCCCACCTTCAGTAGGATGATCCCCTGATAAGTTAAATTTCAAATCCATCCAATGGTTATTTAACATCCTCGACACTGAAAAGGTAAAAGAGGAACATAAATGAAAAGAAAAACTATGAACTGTACAATTATTGTTGAGTCTTAATCACATAATTAATTAAATAAAACAGTTCAATAAGCTCCACAATTCATCAAAACAAAATCATCACTATTGACCAATTAAAAAAAATTACAAATAAAAGGCATGAGGCATAGCATTTCATAACTATACTGCTGCTCCTCTGTCGCATAACCTGGGAACCAAAATTTCACCTCCCATGACATAGTAACTTGCGATGATACCAAGAATAGGCCACCTTAAATAGCACTATGTTTAAATGAGAATAACAAGAATATTTCATTAAACCATATTAAGTTTAATGGAATACTAATTTAAGCAATAACATGTTCTCATTAATACATGTAGGCCTATCTTTGTATTATTTTTCATATATGCATCTCTTTAAATACAAAAATAGAAAAAATCCTATATATGAATGGAATTTATGATGAATTTTTAACAAAAAAAAATCATTTTTAATTACTTCGTTGATTCCCTCCTTTTCTTTTGATCAATATCTAAAATTGCTTCTGAATGTCATCATGTATCTTGTCAACGTTTTCAGACTTTGGCTCATCATCATCTTCTTCATCACTGCTCTCGGCCTCCTCATTTGGCCTCGTCACATTTTCTATATCATTGTGTTGCTGATAGTTTCAAAAGTGGGGCATTTGTTGTCAATATGCCTTAGTAGATTGATTGCTTTAAAAGGTGCTCATCCAAAGAGCCAATGAGAACATTTTTACATAGCTCACCATTCCCAGAGCCAATGAATGACTGGTGTTGTTGGATGACTTTCCTTCCTCATGTACGTACAGTAGAATCCACTTATAAGAGCTGTGAATGTAAGAGTAGTCCGAATTTAAAAGCCATTTTCTACCTCTCACTGAAAATTACAAAAATAACAAAAAAATAAATAATAATAATAATTAAATAAAAAACGAGTCTAGCCATTGACTATGACTAATCTGATTTCGCAACATAAGGAATCCTGAAATAGAGGGGCAGCAGTGTAATTAGAAAACTCAATGTAGATATATAGATAGCTTATACAACAGATTTAAATTTCTTAGAAAGCTATTTAATGGTACAAAAATTAACCCCTTGCACCCCTTAGAGGAACCAGTCAGAAGAAGCTTATTCGGAAAATTTTTTATTGTAACGGAATCTGCCTTTCCGTGCTGATTGCATCTGCTCCACTAGCGGTTTTTTATGTGAAGCCAGCTTTAATCCCTTATCAGGACCGTTTGTAAGAGTGTTTTATTGCCGTAATTGTTGCATTATATATTATTTAAATTTATTATTGCCATATGTTGGTAACAAGAAAATTCATTTAAAATGTGAAACTGCATACTAAAAAATGTAAACTCGTTTTTGTGTTCATTTAATTAAAGCATTTCACTTGTGTTTTAGTATCAAAAGTTTAAGTCATAAAAGTTTTTAACCTCAATGGATTTGCGAAGTCGGTCGTTCTCTTGTCAATTTTTTTCGAATTTTTATTATTTTGATTTCAGATTTGGATAAGACATCAAAAAGCAAGTAAAATTATAATAGGCAGACGTGTCTTATCTGTTCGGAAAAATAGCTGAAAATGGTTAAAGCTAATCATTGTGTTTCATTACTGTTATTACTTACAGCTAAGATTTTCACCTTCAGTTCAGCAATTATTATAGGTTGCTCTTGCTACAGGGTGTCCCACAAAGGACTCCCTGATTTTAAGAGTAAATATTTCAGAAACACAGATCAATAGAAGGATGAAACCAGTGGTATGCTTATTTCAAAAGCCATAAAAATCTGATATGGTAAGTTTAAAGATTAGTTACAAATGTTGCAGTCAGATGACACTGTACATAGCATGCTGAAGGAAGTGGATGAAGTCATGTATTCCGTGGAGCAACATGTTTTCCTGGTACTGGAATACTACTGGTTAAATCTCAGTTTTCAATCCCAATTTAAAATTGCAAGATGTCCTGATGCAAAAACAATCTACCAACTTTTTGACAAATTTCAATGGACAGGCAGTGTGGCTGATGAGTTAGTGGGAAATGTTGGCCCCAAGCAATCTGCAGTTACTCCTGAAAATGTTGCAATGGTTTCTGCAGTTATTCATCGTAATCCGAGGAAATCCATCTGAGAAGTTGCAATGGATTCCATATTAAAGCGATCCAGCGCCACCTGTCGGCAACATTTGTAACTAATTTTGAAGCTTCTGTATCAGAATTTTTATGTTTTGAAATAATAATATCACTTGTTTCATTCTTCTATCGATCTCTGTTTCAGAGATATTTACTCTTAAAATCAGGGAGTCCTTTGTGGGGCACCTTGTATATTGTTGATTTCAACTGACTCCACTAAGAAAAATCGAGTTCATCTGCCTTGTGTATGTGGGCAAAAGTTTTACTTGATCTTGTAGCTATTTAGAGCCACTGTGAGCTGAAATAAAAAAATATTTTAATAATTACTTATCTATAGATCCATAGTGTATATTACTATGATGTGCAAGCAAATATTGAATTCGAAGTTAACATATGTTTATATAGTGCTTATATATGTTAGGGTTTAAAGAAACATCTCTCAGCATGTAAAGCAATTAAGTTGAATGCTTCCAAGAATAATGAAGAAGATGAAGAATCTGAATCGTCAATAAGGAATAAAGTGGACCCGAAAGAAGCTGGCAACTCTCTCAGTGCGCAATTAAGAGGTATATAACATTTTAAAATTACTGTATTGGCCCAAATATAAGATTGTAATTAAAAAACAATTCTCAACTTATATACAGATTTTATTCTGTCTTGTGAACACCTTTCAAAAATTCAAGGTCATCTTAATGTGGGATTGTCTTATGTTCGGGCTGATAATGATAGTCATTTATATATTAAGTTACTGATACAAATGTAAATTTAATATGAGCTTGTTTGCTTTCCCATGACTTACTTTGGTTGGTCTTTATTAGGATATAGAAAGAAATACATTAACTATAAATATTTTAATTTTTAGAATCTTTTCCCAAATGAAGTTTGATCTTAAAAGTCAAGGACATGCATTTTGACTTATTGACTTTTTTGATGTCAAAATTAAGAACAAGAACAAAAATATTCTGTTTGGTAATTAATAATTATTTCCTTAATTTATTCTTTTAATTTATTAATTTTAACATTTTTTTTTTTTTTGTGTGTGCACGAAATGCCAAAATTTTAGTTTTGGTAAAGTTTTTAAATGTCCAGGTGAGTGATACAATATTTGCTGCATTCAGTGACCCGGTGTATGCGTGTGAAGCAGAAATAAATATTTTAAGTTAACTGGTCTTATATTTTGTTATGATCACTATATTTTAAATTTTAAATACAAAAACAAAATGTGAAAACTATAAAATATTTATAATACAACAAAAGCAACGACATAATCATTTTTAAATGCACTGTCTATTTATATAGGGTGTATCTGAAACACCGTCACAAACTTTTAGGGGAGGTAGTATGGATGATTCTAAGCAAAAAAGTTCATATGAACATGGGTCGGAATTTGAACAATAACTGAGATATGAACAGAAATAAAAATGCCGCCACTAAGATCAACAAGTTAATAACTCACTTTCTACAAAATCTAGGATGATGAAATTTGGGAGAATAATAAGGTACATAAAATAGGGTATATTGTTAAAATTTGAACGAATTCCAACGAGTAGTTTCAGAGTTACGCACTCAACATAATAACACGTGCTGGCTAGTACTCGCATGTGAGCACTGTTACGATTTTGAATGCGTAACTCGGAAACTACTCGTTGGAATTCGTTCAAATTTTAACGGTATACACAGTTTTATGTACTCTATTGTTCGCCTAAATTTCATTATCCTAGGTATTAGAGAACCTGAATTATTAACTTGTTGATCTTGGTAGTAGAATTTTTATTTCTGTTCATATCTCAGTTATCGTTCAAATTCCGACCCATGCTCTTATGAATTTTTTTGTTTAGAATCATCCATACTACCTCCCTAAAAGTTTGTGACAGGGTTTCAGATACACCCTGTATATTTTATCAATTAGCTTCTTGGGTAAACGATACAATAAGCCAGAAATTGTGGAAAATAAGATAAAAGATAACGAGACAAGCGAAACCACTATTCCACGTACACTTGTTGGATAGTGGTTTCACTTGTCTCTTTATTTTTTAGTGTCTTTGGGTTTTAAATTTTAAGGCAGGAATCCTTTTCCTAATTATTGATAAAATGTGCATTTCCTAACAAGTCTGTTTAAGAAAATATATAAACAATCTGAATTGCATGAATTTTTTGCGTATTTGAATTGTTGAGTAGAATAGCACGTGATTTGTTAATAAGGTTTAGCACTTGCATAATAATTAAACTGGAGGGGTAGTAAATATGGAGGTTATCATTCAATATCAAATATCTTTACATAGAAACTGTAATTCTCCCAACAAATGATGGTGCATGGCCTTGACACAACCTCTCTGAAGTTGTCATGGGGGCAAGTAAGCTCTTAGGCTAGCCTTGCTGCTGTACTGCTCTTTATTGTTCACTTTAGTTTTGTTGTTTTTCCCTGGGACTTTTTTCACAGCTAAGAATGCAGCAGATTTGTGTGTTTGCTGACTAATGCCTATTTTTGTGCCCTGCATAAAGGGTATAGAGAAACTTCTGCTTGGCTGGCTTTGCATGCAACACCTTGTTCATTGGGTTTAATATACAGATTGTATAGCCATCAAATTGACCAAAAACAAAGTGAAATCCATAAGTATTTGGATGAGTATTATTCGGCATCTTGTTCTATTTATTGACAATCTACGGAATGTTTACCTGCTTGAAAGTGTCCATCTCTCACATACTCATGAAGCCTATTACTATTTGGATTTTCTTTTTCTTTTTTAATTACATACAAATTGTTCGTGATTATAACTTCATTGGAGTAACTTGTGGTCCTGGACTGTATTTTTTATAATTTTTTGTTATTTGTGAGATAGCAGAGTGATTAGGTAGTTCCGCCAGCCTATCTATGTTGATTTTAAATTTATCTGTTTTTTATTTTATTGTTTCAGGAAAATTTACAACACGAGTGCAGTCTCTTTTAAGAGCCAACCAAAGCAATTCTGGTGATGGTTCCCCAGTTCTTCAAGATGAAGAATATATCGGAAGTGAAAATGAAGATAAGTCCCCCTATAAATGCGATAAATGTCCTGCAGTATTTAAATTAAAATCAAGTGTAGACCGTCATAAGAAAGTACTTCACTTGGAAGGACCTTCCCACATTTGCACTGTCTGCGGTGCACGTTGTGCTGATAAGGGAACCTTAGCACGTCATCAGTATACACATACTGGTAAGAGAATTTTATTGAATAATTTAGTTTTTGAATTAACACAGTATTATTAACAAAATTGATTGAGGGATAAACAATTGACTCTCACCTCATTACTTGCTTTACTCCATATTGGGTGACTTTTAATAATCAATTGTTTATTATTATTTTATTTCTATTTCTTTTCATTAAAAGGAGCACGTATGTTTAATTATTTATAAGAATTTTATAAATACACACAACTTTTCCCTAAGCTATTTATATAAAACACATGACTCGTGCTAAAATATTAAATGATAAAATAATGGATTAGAGGAAGATTTTTATTTTTCAGAGGTCAACATGTAATTTTTTCATGTAAATATATGGGCCTCAAGATTATTTAATTAAAAAATATTGAACAGCTCTAAATTGAATTTTATAACCATTTATATGAAATTAAGATTTGGATTGTACGAGTAATGTTTTGGATGTTTGATGATCGTTTTTATTGTTAACCTGCTTTCTTAGCATGCCGTAGTACACAACTGATTCTGGAAGTTCCTTACATTTAAAAAAGTTTGATTTAAATTTTTGACATAAACTTTTCTTTAAAAAACTTAGTATTGGTGGAAGATTTTCTATGAAACTTTCTTAAGGAGGACGTGTCTAATAAGTCCGATCGGTCAAAAACAGTCGTGAAAATGCTGCCTATAAAGCAATGACTATTGTGCTCAGTGTGTCGAAAAAGTGATTGGTTGTGCTCATTGTTTACAACCAAATTCCAAGACCAGCCATCAAAATGATGGAACAGATTCAAGGCATTCAAAATTTTTGATTGTGCATAGCGTAATTAAACTTTTTCCAACAGCAAAAATGCCTGTCCATAAGCAAGAAGGAAAAAAGTTAATGCAAGAGATGAGGCGGAGATAAATTGAAGTAAGGAAATTGTGACAATTGGAAAATTTTAATCGTAAAATTGCTAAATGAGCTCTGACACATAGCTTACTGTCAATTTTGATCGATGATGACAAAGGCTGCGTCAGAAAGTAACCGCGAGGAGACCATTCGCCATCGCTCGCGCCTATTTGAACCCCAACCCGTCTCAAAAGTCACCACGAGGTGCGCATGGTCGACAGGAAGTCATCTCAAAAGTCCCATCCTCTCAACCGCGAGTAACCACTCACAACCCTGGTCATTTGCTGGTTGCAGCGGTTGTTTTCTGAGCTTGCTCTTCGACGCTAGTAAAAATCATGGCTGCCGATCTCTCGATAGAAAATTTTCAAGTTGCCACACAGGGAATTTTTCAGTCTCCATTATGCGACAAGATTTTTTTACGGATGAATTAGAAGCAAAACAACATCATAAAAGTCATTTCAATAAAGAAAGTATAGAAAATAAGTATAAAGAAGCATTTTTACCACCCTTATTTTGAAAATGATAGTTTAAGTTTTTTCACTTAGACGAAACAATCTTATTGGCAAAACAAATTCTGATGTCACAAACGGCTCCATGCCGAGAAAATACTGTATTCTCGCAATACTGAGGTATGGGTAAAGGGACATAGTGCCATAACATCCTCAAAATGTTCTATTTATTTATTGTTCCAATACAAAGGTTATGATGTTCCTCTAGATCATAATTTTTAATATATTTGCGTTATAAACAAAATAAAGATGACGAAATATAACAGCAGCTGCTGTTACTGTTTTCGCATTCTAGTTTCCAGTAATAATGCAATTATATTAAAATGTAAACACACTTCAACTATTAAAATATTCAAAATAAAATTAATCAGAAAAGAAAGTTTTATTTAAAAAATATTAAAGATAAATTTAGAAGTTTAAATTTAAACTAATATTCTTTTTATAATTTTAAAAAGATTTCAAATTAAGCCCTAAATATAACTTTTAAAACAGTTGATTCTCAACCAAGGTAATGTGCAGTTCTAAATGTTATATTTATGCCTTAATTTGAAAATCTTTTAAAATTATAAAAAAAAAATTAGTTTAGATTCAAATTTCTAAATTTATCAGTAGTATTTTTTAAGTAAATCTGTCTTTTCTGATTAATTTTATTTTGTATCTTTTAATGGTTGAAGTGTGTTTACATGTTTTATTTCAACGTATTATCTCAAATAATGCAAGTAGGTTTCTTTTTTTCCTCGCGTCTCTTTTCTGAAGTTTTCTTTTTTCCTCGCGTCTCTATTCAATTATAAAGTTATTAGCTGAGGTGAGGCTTCCGAGATTATACCCGGAATACATTCTCGGAAGCCTCGGCTGAAGCAATGGCGACTTATGACTGTTCAGCAGTGTTGAACCACAGCATCTCGAAAATCATTGTGACCAGACGCGACGGCGTGTGATCAAACCATGTGACAAGGCAATCGGGCAGGTCGTTACACGGTTACTTTCTAGACGCAGCCTAAGCAGGGCCGTACCCAGAATTTTTTTTCGGGAGGGGGGTTAAGGTGGGCTGGGTCAATCCTGCTTATGGGGAGGTGTCCCCTATGTAACAGATTTAGCTGACAGATTTAGATCCCTAAATTGGGGGAGGGGAAGGCAGGCTACAGCACCCCCCCCCCCCCCCCCCCCCTCAGATACGGCCCTGTGACTGAAATGTTCAAAAAAGAACAAATAAAAATACGCACACAAAAACAACCATTTGGAAATGGATTCCAATTGTATCATATGATCTGGTGCCTGGTTGGGCTTGCTAGAAGTCCTTAGGGACATGCCTTGGCCAAATTCAAATGACATCAGAAAATTATTTTCCTTGCTTTAACCTTGCATTGTGCATGTATTTACTTTTGAACATTGATAAAAAATTACTTTAAAGGATTAAAGATTTCTTGGTTGAAATAACTCCACAGCTATTATTAACATTAGAGACTTAAATCTAGTCTTGAAATCCTTTCCATTTGTTTAATCATTCTCTGCATGAGTGCCTGTCTTCGTCTTCCATATTTTTATATTTTAATAAAGTGAATAAAATGTTAAAATATCAGTAAAGTTAAAATTTTGGTGGTTCGAAAAATTGAAAATAACATTTATAAAGGCCTTACAATACAACATAGTTCAAAAATAAGTAAAAAAATTTTTGACAACTAGTTTTAGCATTTATTCCCACCTTTTTCAAGTCTACGTATGAGAGGAATTACAGCAGTTACACAATACATAAGGTACAAGGATTACAATGATTGGGTGATGAGGGATCACCAATTACAGAAAAGCTAAGCTGCTTGTGATTGGCTAGTATGGAAGTGGTAGATTGAGAAAACATCGAATTTTTATGGGTTAGAATTTTTTTTTTTTTTTAACTGGCTAATTAGATTAAGTCACGTATTTGTTCAGTATTGGGTAAACGTCAAAATATAGCTGCGAATTCAAAACAAGTTTTTTAGAATTTAGGTCCGAGATGCATTTATAAATTTCGATTGATTCTAAAATGGGTGTATTTTTAGTATTTGAAGAGGTTCTTAAAATCTGTGTAGTGTCTTCTATCTTGCAAATGGGATGACCTTCTTGTAATAGATGTTCGGCATATTTCGATTTCCTGTCTTCCCATTTGCAAGAAGGTCATCCCATTTGCAAGATAGAAGACACTATACAGATTTTAAGAACCTCTTCATATCCTAAAACCACACCCATTTTAGAATGAATCGAAATTTATAAATGCATCTCTGACCCAAATTCTAAAAAAATTGTTTTAAATTCGCAGCTATATTTTGACGTTTACCCAATTCTGGACCAAATACGTGACTTAATCTAATTAGCCAGTTAAACAAAATGAAAAAAAAAAAAAAAAAAAATTCTAACTCGTAAAGATTCGATGTTTTCTCGATCTACCACATCCATTCTAGCCAATCACAAGCAGCTCAGCTTTTCTCTAATTGGTGATCTCATCACCCAATCATTGTAATCTTTTACCTTATATATTGTGTAACTGCTGTAATTCCTCTTATATGTAGACTTGAAAAAGGTGGGAATAAATGCCGAAACTAGTTGTCAAAAAATTTTTACTTATTTTTGAACTACATTGTATTGTAAGGCCTCTATAAATCTTATTAAGAAGGATAATACAAAGGACAATTTATTACTTGACAAATTGAAAAATGTCCATCAAAAATGTTTCAACTCATTAAGGAAATATATGTAAGAATAAAATAACTTGGATAACTGTTTCAGACATTAACAACTTCTTCCACGATACTTTTATTTCATTTCACGGTAGATTCAATAGCTATGCTATCATTATCTGCATGTGACTTTCATTGTGACTGATGATGGCAGTATAACAGCTGAAATATATGTTTCTGAAATCGATAAATTTTTAATTTTCTGGAAAGATTTTGAAGGACATTTTTTAACTTTTGAACTTTTTTTTGCATTTCACTTATTTGCATTGATATTTCGTGGATTTTACTGAAATTGTATACTGAATTTTATTAGATGGCATTAAGTTATTAGATTCTCTTCATTGCATATTAACTTACTTGCCAACTGTCCCACTTTTGGCTGGAGACTCCTGATTTTTAGACTGATTTCCCACCCTCCCTGATTTATTATTCAGTAAATAAATTAGTTGAAAATTCCATATTCTATGACTATGATCACAGGTGCTCCTCATTGCCCCAAACTGATTTGTCTTAAGTACATCCAGAAAGTAAGTTCTGCTTGGTAGTACAAAAAAACAAGTACAAAACAAAATTTATTACAAAAAAATCTCCATAAAATTTTGGTAGTTTTGCTTGCAAAAAACACATCAAAGTGCTGTTTTCCTTATTTGTTCATCTACTTTGCACGCTGTTTTGCTTGTTTTTGCTCCAAACTGAAGATGTCAGAAAGAGAAGAGAATTCAACTCAAAATCAAGTTTTTGGTACAATTCCAGTGTATGATGTTGATGCGAAGACAAAATACTTCTCCATAAAACAAAATTTATATCCGTTCTCGGGAGGATGCAATTAGTAAAAATAGCGACATTGACCGCTACTTGATAGCGACCTCATATTCATGCTATAGCACATCGGTCATTTAGTTTCGAAAATAGTATCAAAAAGGCTGTATAAGAATTAATAGTAAAAAAAAAAAAAAATAAAAACATTATTAAGAATATCCAAACCATAGATCCTATTTTGAAAAAGAGTTACATGGAAGAATTACCTTGAATTAAGGACTCAAGAAAGGCCCACATTTTGCTGTGTGTTAGAAGCATAACTTACCAACACCACCACTTAGTTAGTAGAAGCATAACTTACAAAGATTAGAGAAAGCATAACTTCCATTTGCCCATTTTATCCCATGAAAAGTGGGACCTAAAAAAATCCACAGTTGTGCAACTTTCCTCCTAAAAAAAACTATAACAGTGATAATAGTTTGGTAAAGTGTTTACTCCCTTTTAAAAAGCAAAAATCTCAACTACAGTAAAATCCCGTTACAACGTACCTCACATTAATATACATTTCAGAATAACATACAAATTTAAAATCCCCGGCCAAAAACTAGGTATTTTAGTGCTAAAAAGTTTCAGAATAACATACCTCAATTTAACGTACACCTCGGAATAACGTATAAATTTTACGTTCCCTTGGTTAAATTATCACTTCATTACAATGTACATCGTTCGAATGTCTTGCTCTGATTGGTCAATACAGCCCATGCGAAAGTTGAAGCTGGCAATGCATTAAAAGGAAACGATATTTTTGACGGACGATTGCCCATCTTCAATACGGTAAGATCATACGACCATGTGTGTGTTTATTTTAATTTTAAGTAAATGTGCATGTAACATGGTGACTAGCGACCGGGAAAACCATGAAAAGTCAGGGAATTTAAAAAAAAAAAAAATCAGAATTTTTAAAAAATTAACCAACTGTAATACTACTTGTATGCTGTATTTGTATTGAATAAAATAAAATGCTACAC
>JAHWFO010027470.1:577875-621836 GCA_023313115.1 Rhysida immarginata
TTCAGAATAACGTACAAATTTCCAGTTCCCTTGAAGTACGTTGTAATAGGATTTTACTGTAGTTTGAAATATTATAAACAATTATTTAATAAGAAAACAAATGTTAAATGCAAAAGTTGAATTACAGTGCCATCACCTTTCGATGTGGCCATATTTTTGGACCATGATTTAAAGTGAAGTGAATATGGTTTCTCTAATCCTTATAAACTATAGTAGAAATGATTTTTTCCCCCCACATGGCAGTAAGTGCGAATTTTGGTTTGCCTACTTCCAGTATGTATATCTCCTGATTTTCCATTTTTGAATGTTGGCAGCCATTCTGAATGTTTTCCAATAAAATTACTATATCTTAAATACAGAGTTTTAATTGGCATTTTCTTCAGGAATTATTTATTTAGCTTGTTTCAGTTATTGCAGTAATTATTACATTTTATGGATTTTTAATATTTATTTTGGTAATTATATAATAATTTATATAATGATTAGAATAATAAGTATAATTATGGTAAATAATAGGAGCCAGATACTGTGGACGGACGTTAGAAGAAGCACGAGGAAACCATTATTCTACACAAAATATTTAATTAATTTATTTAATTTATTTAAATATTTTATGTGGAATAGTGGTTTCCTCGTGTTTCTTCTAATAATTATGGTGTTTACAAATCTGTTGAAAGCTGTTTGGAATCTTTTTCCTTAATATTAATCTATTTATGACATTGGAGAACTCCTATTTCTGATATTCTAATTTGTTCTGTTTCCACCCATCTAAATTTTAAGAACTATCTTGCATATGTTTGTTATAATTAAAAAAAAAAAAAAATAGATATTGTGTTTGATTAATTTTGTTAAATCTATAAAAAGATCTATATTGATCCAAGATATTTGGCAGTTCTATTCTTAAATGAACTTGTCTGATCAAATGTTCATAGTCTTTTCTTTGTTTTTGTTTGTAAATGGTTTTTAATAAAAAAAAATAATAATAATCAGTTTTTCGCTTAACCATGAAAGAAATTTTTATTATGGTATGTAACTTTATTTTGATTACTCAATTATTCATGCATCATGGCACAATGAAGAAGGATGAAACTGAATGAACCTCTTAGGTGAGAGATTTTAATGTTGTGTAGTCATATTTAGCTGATTGTATTCATATGGATATGTTATTTTTTGCATGTTCATTTTATTTTTGTATAAACAATTCTTTTGCTTTTTAAATATTTTTTGTTTGCTTTTGTGTGTTTATTATATTCTGGAATAAATAAGGAATGTTATTATGATATATTAATTATTAAACCTCTTTAATGTAGAAAATTCTTCAAGCCCATCTTATTTATAGTTGCTTATAAAATAATTATTTTATCTTTAAGGTTGATTTGACATTCATACTTTTTATTTTGTATAATGTAGTTTTTGAAGTTTCATCTAATTTTGTCATACAATATCAATTTAAATTTAAACAAATGAAATAACCTGAAAATGGCACAGCTTGTGATTTATAAAATATTGTGCAAAGTGCAGGATTGTTCCCCAATGGAACGAAGTCCATAGAATAAGATTGAGAATGAAGTGCATGGAGGATTATTTAAAAATCTAAATGATTATTACCAATGAAGAGTTATATGGTTAAGAGTTACCAATTTATCATGAATGACTGCCCTGCAAACATCAGTAGATGAAGGTTTATATACAGGGTCTGTATAAAAAGTATCTGGAACAATTTTCTCCTGACGTGACTGTAGTTCGCAGCGTGCTTGGTGGTCTGACCTTCAAAACGCGCCAAGCGTCAGTCGCCTGCGAGTGTTTGTTCAGGCTAGATCAAAGTTTTAATGGACCCCTGTCGAGTGACTTGGTGCGAGCTCAAAATGCAGCAAATGATTGCACAGCGGTACGCCATCAAATTTTGCGTTGGACTGAGGAAATCGGGTACGGAGACGTTGGGCATGATTCGCCAAGTATTCAAGGATGAAAGTATCTCACAAACTGCAATTTTTAAGTGGCACAAGATTTTCAAAGATGGACGAGACAATGTGCGACATGTATGTGAAATGCTGAATTTAGACCGTCGGTTAAGTGTGCGCATGATCGCAGATCGAATTGGCATTGATAAGATGAACGTGCACATCATTATCACTGCAAATTTGGCGATGCGGAAGAACTGCGTCAAAGACGTCCCGAAGGTCTTGACGGACGGCGTCGCGACGATTTCCCAACCCCCTTACAGTCCTGACTTGGCCCCAGCAGACTTTTGCCACACGTACCCTTAAACCTTCAGAATCTGCCTACCAGGGAGCCTTTGAGTCGTGGAAAAGCCACTGACAAAAGTGTGTCGACGCTCAAGGGATGTACTTTGAAGAATTTTAAGGTTTTGTAGCAATATCTAAAATAAATCTATTTTTCTGAAACTTTTCCCGATACTTTTTATACAAACCCTGTAAATGTATAATGAAAATAAGTCTGAAAGAAAGAAAAAAGAAAAAGAATGCAAAAGAAAAATAAACCATTAAGTAATTACATAACCAAGTACCAAAAGGCTAAACTAGTCACAAACACATAAACCATTTGGCATAAACATAATACAGTATTTCCAAAATTTTTGTATCTCTTTTGAAACATTAGAACAAGTTCCACTGAATCAATTAATTATTTTTAAATACTCATTCATGACATGTAGTTAAGAATTGTTTGATATATTACATGTCATATCTTAGCATTGGAAATTTCCAATGGTACCATAATGGTTTTATTAAAATACATATGACTGAACCAATTTTGATCATGTTTGTAGTTATTAATTACAGTGAAACCTCGTTACGGTGAACCTGTGTACCACGAATCCTCGTCTAATTCGAACTCATTTTCTCAGTTTGGTTGGCTGGCTACTATTCTTATGCAATTTTACTAGCTCTACAACGAACTTCGTTTTCACAAAAACTTCGATAATCGAACCTAGTTTCAGGTCAAAGTTCATGGTATACAATAGGTATGTACTGTACAGGGTTAAAGAATTAATGTACCGGGTGGCGCAAAAAAAAGATGGTAGAAAGTTTTTGTCTACTACGACACTATGAGGTTAATAGATTATTGTTATCATATTTATGCTATAGCAGACTCCTGAAATTTAATGCAGAAGGTTTTCAAAGTGATGTCCCTCTGCTGCAGTGTGTGTGTACGGCCTTGAACTGAATTCCGTTTGGCACAAAAAAGGTCTTAAAAAGTTCCTGTCTACTGTGGTTTAATCGTACACCGTTAATGATTTTTCTCGTGATACTGTTCTAAACATTCTATAGCTCACTCACTGATGTCTCTCATTACATTTCCTGAGAGATTTGTGCAGTTGAAAATGATGTTCTTCAGAGAGTCACCATGGAATTCAGTTCAAGACTCTACACCCTGATTGTAGCAGATGGAAATCACTTTGAAAACCTTCTGCATTAAATTTCGGATGTCTGTTATAACAAAAATATGATAACAAGAATCTATAACCTCATAATGCCGTAGTAGATAAATACTTTCTAACATCTTTTTTACGCCACCTGATACACGTGTAATTTCAAAATAAAAAAAAATTATATCAATATAATTTCTGCCCACTTTCCTTAACCATGTCCAGACTGTTTTGTGTGGTGTTCATACAAAGCCTTGCTAAGACGAAAAGAGTTCATGATGAACAGGTCATGCAGACTATAAACTTCGCATACTACAAATTGATATACATGTAGCATGCATTTACTATTTCCCTGGTAACGAGATTTGACTGTAGCTGTTATCTTCATTCATAATAGGTCTTTCAAGATGTTTGATATATAGGGTGTCCATAAAAGGTCTGACACATTTTATCTGTGTATTACCAAAAAAATAATAAAGATAAACAGAAACGGATTTCAGTATATGAAACTGTAACTGAAAAAGTTTTATTAAACCAAGTTAGTAGACCCCAGCGTGTGCTCCTTGGATCACATGGAGGATATCCAGCCGATAATCAATTTCTTGCCATGTTCTTTTAAGCATATCGACATCCACCTTGTTAATAGCAACCGTGATTCGGCGTTCACTGGCTGTCACCCACTTACTTGAAGCTAGAGCCTGCTCTGATCGCCGCAATAAACTTAAGTCTCTGCTTATCGGGTAACTCTGCCACGATTACAGGGATTAAAAGATTATGTTTTAATCTGTGACTGAGAGTAGGGTAGAGGGGCTATGGATGGAAAAAACTCTCACATGAACGGTGAAGGCCCTTCATAATAAACTTTTATTTTCAAAACGTAAAATAAGTAAATTAATGGGTTTTTTCTTCCATTAAGTACTTCTTGAATTCGTTAAAATGATTCAATATTTAAATACAATAATTATAAAAATAAAAATTAATAATTATCTGTTGGATTTATGTTACATAATAAAATTACACTTTATTTATATTGAATATCAATTTTAGAGAAATTTATCAAACCATAACGGATACTTATTAATAATAATTACTAAAGAGATGAGCAAATTTTATCCGATACATAGCAAACTAAAAATACTTTTTTAGTTGGCTATGTATCCGTTATTACCGATGCTAAAGATTACTAAATTAATTAAAATTTTGTTTTTTATTAATGAATGATTACTCCTTATAAATGCAAAAGATACAATAATAAATAAAAAATAAACATTCATTGGTGAACTTTAGCTTATTATTTATTTTTATTTATTATTTTATCTTTTGCATTCATAAGGAGTAATCATTCATTAATAAACAACATATAATTTTAATAAACATTTACTATTCCATTAATTAATGTATATTACTAAATTAATTTGTAAAATTAATTTTTTTAATAATTATTTTGATGAGAAGAGTGAGTTCACTGTGGATAATGACATGATGAAAAGAAACAAAAACTTCTTGTCCACAAAGACTTTATTAGGCGAATATGTATTTTGGTCTCCTTGAGACCATTATTCAATGCCAACTACGGTCTCCTTGAGACCATTATCCAATGCTAATTATTTTGTATTTAATAATGTTATGATATTAATGGATTTTAAATTATATGGGTTTATTTTACAAAATTGGTTCAACCTCATAAGATAGGCCGATAAATTAGGAGAAATAAATGAAGGCACTTAAATCAGGTTATAATTAATTATTTAAAAGTTAATCATTATGTCAGTAGCTTTTAAGGCTATCTCTTCTTGCGCACTCATAAACAGTTATCCATTCTCACAATCAAAACCCATTGGCAAATCAAACTTCTCCACACCATCAAAAATCTATTGAGAGGCAGGAACACTCAATTTAAAAAAAATTAGGGGAAATTGCAAAAGTCCCATATCTCTTCCCCTAAATGAGCAGAAGGGGAAAAAAAAAAAAAAAAAAAAATGGTGATATAGTCGAACCCTTATAACTTGAATCTTCAGCCGACCGGATTAGTAGATATTGATAATAAACTTTTAAGTTTTTTTTTCTTTACAAATTTTGAGAAGTGCGTTGAAGGGCTTTGAATGAAAGCTTAATTGGAAGAAAACTACTCGTACAATTTTTTTTTTTTTTAATCAAAATTGGTGAATCAGAGTACCTGGAGTCTCCTTGTAAGTGGCTGACGATTTCGTCAAATGCACTTTTGCATATAGATTTGCGATATCAATGAAATAATTCTTAGCTTATTGGAAACATTTATTTTGTTCGATTTGCTGATGAAACTTTTACTACTTTTAGCTACAAATTTGTTGTTCATGGGCTAGATATTTTTGATGGCTTTGTAGACTTGAGTAGATGTGAACATAGGTTTCATGGAAAGTTATTTCAGAGTTCTCTGGAAACTTGGGGGTTAGGTCCTTCTTCATTAATGCAAAGCCATTCTTTTCAATGGAGTCCACGGTTTTGTCATTATAGTCCTGTTTTATGATCATGGTGAACTGTCCTTGTCTGCCCCAATTACAATGGACTTGTATTCAGAGAGATTGTTTCTGATTCATTTTGCAATTATATATGTTTTACAATACATATCATTTTATATGTTTTTACTCTTTTAAATGCATTTGCTTGTATAGAATGAGATAGACAAGTTATCATTGGTACATATCACTTGCAACATATAAAAAGAAATTAATCCTCCCGAGGAAGTTATAGGAAATCAGCAGAAACCCTGAGTTCATCTAGGGGGAAATTACCCCTTCATATGGACGTTTTAACTTTTTCTTTTTTTTTTTATATCAAAAAATTGGTTTTCTCGAACATACTATTTAGAAAATATAAAGAATCCTATCTTCTTTCTTTTCTCATCACTTTCAATTGAATGGTATATCACATGCCATATGTTGCCATAGTTCTAAAGACCAAGTGACTACCACCTCTACAACTCCTAAACCACTGGGACAATTTGGCCCAAACTTCATTGTTACGTAGATTTTGCCTAGAGGAATCTGCATATCGAATTTCATTCCTTTACATACCTAAATACCACATCGATCACTTGATCCCCTCTAGTTCCCACCCTGGTAATTTTCCCCTCTAATTAATGGTCCCCTCTAATTCCCACCCCTTTTACTGCTAAAGTAAGCAGTAAAGGAGTAATGAATGTAGCTTAAGAATTCTGAAAATGATTTTCAGTCTTCTTTTATAATAATTTTATAATAAAGCCAGTATTGTGTAAATCACATGATTACAGTTGTTTTTACTGATTTCATTTTAGGGCATCATTAATTCAAAATTGTTCACATACATGCTCTCGTTACTCCGTAAATATTGTGATTCTTTTGTTACGAATAACATGTCTTAAGAAATTATACAAGCTTATAAAGACATCTTTCTTATATTCAGTTGTGTGAAATGAAAAAGCAAAACTCTTAATATTTAAAAATTACTGATAAACATAATATTTAATTATCCATTCAATATTTTGTGGCAATAGGCTTGAAACCATTTCAATGTGATTGTTGCAAAAGACAGTTCAGCAGGAAGTATCATTTGGACCGGCATTTGGTGGAAACAAGATGTGGTGGAAAGAAAGAATCACCTACTCATCCGTGTGTGGTAAGATATATTTGCTTTTACCTAATGATATTTTAGTGAATTTAAGAAATTTCTTAGTAATGAGAAATAATAGATTCACTTAAGCACTTGTAACAATATTTACTTCCTACCATTGGATGGATAAAAAAACAGAAAAATTTAAATTTTATAGCATAGTATGCTTACATAAATAAGTCAGGGTTCTCCCCAGGCCCTTTTGAACGGGCGTGCCGCCCAGCTGATTTTGGTGACTGCCCGGCTGAACACACGAAAAACTGCACACCACTGCATAATACTTTATTTGTTTTTAATTTTTGTCCGCCCGGCTATTTTTATCTTTCCACACACCTGATAAAATTTTCTGGGGAAACACTGTAAGTGGAGCAGCTCTGGAAAGAAGATTTTCTTTTAATTTGATATTTGCTTCTTGAAAATTAGTTCTCTGCTGTAAATTAGACTTAAAAGAAAGTTGTACTATTTGTGAAAAGTTTCATCCAAAATGATAGACTTCTGCAGTTAAGAAAATCTTTGAACATTATTTTCAATGACACTAAAAAATATTAGCAGAGATTTAAAAGATTGGGGTTTAGGTAAAATCATAAAACTTTATCAAAATCCAAGTTTCATAAGTATCCTAAATTTTACTCTCGGGTCACAACAAATTTCGTGAATTTTGGCATAAAATCTACCTTCGACTTGTACACAAATATGATGCTCTCTCACTCTATAATGGCAATGTTGAAGCCTAATCATGGTGTTATACTGAATTTGGCATTTATAGAACTAAATTCAAACTCGCAGATGATTTTTAATAATGAAATTCAGTGACTGTTGACTGTGATTTTGTTATTAATGAACAATAAAATCTATGCAATAAAAAATATAATTTTTTGAGTTGCCTAGTGGGGTGTTAATGTTTTGTTATGCAGTTATGCAATGTGAGGTTAATGTGTCCCTCCTCAGCGGGTATTAAAAGGGGCACATGACACTTGTTGGTGTGTCGAAAAAGGTTGCATGCTGAATTATGAATCAGCAATCTAGAGGATAAGGGATGTTGCTCAAGTTAAGGTGATGGAGAAAACCAATGATGTATGTGGGTGCTGGAAAACCATGATCAACCTCTGGAATTGAAAGTGATATCTTATGTGCCTTGGTATTATAGCATTTTTGTTGTATACCTGTAATTACTTTTGATAAGCATTAATAAACCTAAGCTAAAGAATAAATTAAAAACTGACCTTATGAATCTGTGGATGCTAGAGTACTTGAGAGAGAGAGAAAGGAGACTCCACTTGTCCACAAGAACATTTTAATACACCATATATGTACACATTTCGGTCACAATGTGGCCTTCTTCAGTATGACTCAGGTTACACAAGTTCAGATACAAGGTTATATAAAGAGGAGGGACCAATCAGAATGCAGGACATCAAGTCTGGTTTACGCAAAAGAGGGGTAATTCAGGATTGGAGAGGGTCAAGTGCCCAATGAAAAAATACACTTATGAAAAAAATACAGAAGTAAAAAACTTAGGAACAAAAACGAAAAGCTACTATAAGTGGAGAGGCTCTTATATCAGGAGTGTGAAGTAATAGTAAGAACATTCAGCCTGGTTAAAGTTTTGAAAACAGTGAAGCCCACTGTGACAGGTCAAGTGGGCCTCTTTCATGGTTTAATAATATATCAGGCGGTACTTTAGCTATTTCAAGAGATTCTAAGAAGTTAAGCTTTTTAGGTTCGTCAACACAATGTAGTATCCGAAAATTATCTAATTTCCCAATGTGCCCCGTGGATAAAATGTTATTTTCTCCATTTTTCCATTCTTTCTGGCCTCCTGTATTTTCTCTTTTTTTTTTTTTTACCTCTTTGATTAATTTTTTTTTTTTTCTTCATTCTTGTTTTTTTTTCCGTTTTTGATTTATTTTTATCTGTAACCACCTATGACTACCTTTGGTTTCCCTCTTTCTATAGCTAATTTAAATTCTATTCGTTCTCAGCATGTGACTCTCACTAATTTTTCTATGTTAATATCCGTGGCATTAACGCAAATATTACTGCAACGTTGGCTACGATATTTAGCATTTCATTACCTCCTTAGCTAATAATTTTTTCTGAAACATGGTCACATGGATCTGCTGACATCCCCGATTTCAATAATTATACTGGTGCTTGTATCCACTGCTGCGATTAGCGCGGACATGGTATTTATACTTATCTGTCTAATACTTTGCATCATGTAATTATACCTAAGCATATTATATCATTACAGATTTAGAAATACTAATCTTAATGTTAAATGACAAAAATATCTTCTATACTTCTCGATCTTCAACTGACTAATAAAGATATTATACTTATGGGTGATTTCAACATTGACTTTAATAAGCCTTCTTCTTGTTTAAGTGCATTACTTGATTCAATCTACCGCTGTGATTTAACATCTATAACTTAATTCTTTTGCACACTTTTCCCAATCACACGGCACGTATTCTGTAATCGATCATTGCTTCGTTAATAATAATACATCATTACTTTGTCACTCTTTAGATGTTTCCATCTCTGATCATTTTCCATTATTCTGTATTTTAATCAAACAATTCAAAATTATTCTTCATTCTACTATTCACCTTCGGAAAATGTCTTCTGATCGCATTGCTGTGTTTAACTTTTTTCTTACCCTAACAGATTGGTCATCTTTGTTCGCAAACATATCTGATGTGAATCAAACTTTTAATATCTTTTTATCTCATCTGTGCCTCAGGTACAATCGCTACTTCACTCTATTTACTCCAAAGTCACCTCCTCCCGATCTTACAATTAAGAAACCTTGGATTACTACTTATATATTATCTTACTCTAAACAAAAGAACGTTCTCTATTGTAAGCTCTGCCGTAAGAACACCCCCTCACTACTCCGAAACTATAAATCTCTTTCTAATAAAAGAAGACAACTAGTTAATAACTCTAAACGCTCCTGCTATAACCGTTTAGTCCCAATTTTTCCCAATTGTCTTCCATTAAATCTAAATGGACACAGTTAAACGGACTTTTGAAAGAAACTAATACTAATTTCTCCACCGCAATTATCTCATAACCCTGATACTTCGTCATTAACTGACTTTCTCTCAATTCTGCTTCCTCCCTCTCCTGATTTTAATAATTCCCCGGTTTCCTATACATACAACTTTCCCCAAAACCCTATAGCTTTCTTCGCGTTTCCTACTACTCCTGAGGAGGTGTGTACTGTTATTTCCCACATGAAATCCTCAGTCGCTTCTGATCTTCTTGGCCTGCGCCCCAACATTATTCTAATATTAATTCGTCTATTGCTTATCCTCTTGCCCATATTTTTAATCTCTCACTAATTACAGGTTCTTATCCGGAGATTCTAGCGTTTATTCTAATTACCGTCTCATTTCTTCATTACCAGTTTTCGCTAAATTATTTTATCAACGCCTCTCTCATTTCATTTACTCTTTAAATCTAATAACTCCTTCACAACACGGATTTACTCCTCAGCGCGGTGTTAAAACAGCATGTTTTGAGCTAATTGAATTCGCATCCATTGAAATGAGTCCTAACAAGTTTGTGGCTTCGATTTTTCTCGATTATTCAAGAGCCTTCGACTCGGTACTATTCCCATGTTGCTTCATAAATAATCAAAGTTTTATAACATTTAAGGACCTCCTCTCAAATGGCTATCTGAGCTTTTAACTAATCGACAGTACTACAGTCAAACCCTGATAACTCAAAGCGTCAATGGACCACATTAAAATTTTGACTTATCAGGTTTTGGAGTTAACCAGTAAGTCGAAAACAAGGCTACATGACCACTACAAAGATTACATGATACTCATAATATTTCTATGAATCTGATTATTTTTAATGAGATCCATATACAAATACAGTACGGACCCAGTAAAATATGGTCCGTTCCAACATGAAATCAATTCCAATGCTGTTTTGGCATGGCTTCCGAATTCTACTTCTGATTTGTAAAAATTTTCGAAAGGCGATTTTTGCCCATTTATTTTTCATCTGTTGACATTTATGACATATGTATAAATGTTTTATATTTGAAACAGAGAATTCACTTTTTCGCGAATTTCCATTACTTTTACATCGACAAAGGCAATGAGACAGTGAAGTTTTGAAATCAAAAATGGTGATGGCCAATCAGAAGCGTATGACTGCTTCTAAAAACTCGTTTGCCATCATTCATGCAATGAACTTCATGGTCAACATGAACAATTCCTCTAAAAACAAACGTGCAATCGTCATCAATTACTATGTCTAAATATTCTCCCATTGAATGATCGCAATCAACAAGTTCGATTTGCAATTTTGTGTTTGTGCTAAGTTTAGATTTTCACAATGGCTGCCAGCAACTGCGAAAGATTCCTGCATTGTTTTCTTTGTCATGTGGATGTAAAAATTAAAGTTGAAAAATGAAATAAAATTTCAACAGGCAAAGCTTGTTTTTTAAGATAGGTTTTGCTTAAATTTAGGAATACCTATTCACTAAAACTAAAATTACTTTGAGTTATCCGGGATTTATTAAAAAATTTGTTTGAGTTAATAAGTGAATTTTCTATTGAATTAAATACTCTGGGGGATGGGACTTAGAAAATCGTTTGAATTAACCGGGAATTAGAGTTATCAGAGTTTGAGTTATTCAGGTTCAACTGTATCTAGTTCTTAAAGACTCATCTTCTGCAATCTTAACTCGTAACCTAGGCGTTCCACAAGGATCAATACTATCACCATTACTGTTTAACCTTTATATCAATGATAAACCTAATGCGCTACTATGCAAAATTCCACCTTATAAAGATGGCGTAATGCTATTGTTTTCTGATTCAAAAATCTTACAACTTATTGCATCTATCAACATGGTTCTTACTGAATTAAAATGTTGGAATGTGGAGAACTCTTATCCTTAATACCGAGAAAACGAAACTTATGTTTTTCTATATCAGAAAGGATCTTAATACTGCACTTACTATTAACGAAGTGAGTGGTGGCTTTGCAGTATAAAGATGGACAACAGGATTATCAACTAGTTTCGCCATTTATTCCCGGCTTCTTCAAGGATACTACTGCAAAGCCACCACTCACTTCGTTATGTTTTTCTAGCAAAGAAATAAACGCAATATTCCTACTAGCCCTTTAATTTACGACTCTTACATTCTATCTACTACTAGCTCTTTTAACTATCCTAGTTTAACTATCGGTCATAATCTTACTTGGGATCTGCACGTTGATAATCTCTTTAACTATCTTAATAGGAACCAGGGTATGATTTCTAGACTCCAGTATCTTCCACATCACTTACTACTTTATTATTCTCCGATTCATTCCTCACTATGTTACTTTGTTATTTTCTGGGGATCTACCACTTCGCATAATCTGACTGGGTTGTTAAAACTACAGAAATGGTTCTTAAGGTGCGTTCCCTTAGCGTGCTAGAGCTTTAAAGCGAAGCTTGAGCTTTGAAGCAAATTGTACTTGCTGGGAAAATGCAGCAGTAAATTGCGAGCTTTGAAGGTATCCCACAGCTAATGTGTCTCGTGAGAAATTGCAGGCAGGAATTCAAAAAAACATGGTGCCTCTCAATGCACAAAACGTTTGTGGTTACAGAGAACGAGTTTAATTTTAAGAAGCTATTGATAATTAATCTTAAAAGTATTTTATAAAAACGATAACATATTTCCAATTTAGCAATACGTGATATTTATTTTTATTTTCGCTGACGCTACAATAAATAGAATAAATAAAATAAAACAAAACCAATTAAATTTAAATAAACAGAGCTATTAATTAAATAAACCTAAGTAACAAATAAAGTAAAATAATACACAAATTGATAAAATAAAATATGAGTAAAATAACAATTAAATACATTTAATAAATTCAATGTAATTTTTGAATAAAAACTGTAAATTAATTAATGAATATAATGTATAATAAATGAATAAAATGAATTAAATTAAAATAAAATGAAAATAAATATAAAATAACAATTTAAAAGTTATATAAAATAAACTCAATCAAATGTAATAAAATAAACTAATAAATAATAAATAAATTTAAATAAATAATTTATAAATTTATTAATAAAAAAATTTAAACTATACTATAATACTCAAAGAAGAAATAATAATAAACTGAAGATATTCTTCAAACAAATCATAAATACAAAGGAGAAAAGGGGAACAAATACAAATCGCAGAATTTTTCCTTCCCTTTTCTTTGTATTCACACAATAATAGCGACCCCATGTACGCACCCTTTGCAGTTATCAAGGAAAGGCGTATAGTGTGCATGTGTCTCAGTCATTTCCAAGCTGCTAGTAGCTTTAAAATCAAACTGACTTAGATATCTGCTTGAAGCGAAAAGCAACTTGACATTCCTTGTGCTATACGCAACTCGCGCATATCAGCTTGGTGTTTAGGATAGCTTGAACTTGAAAAATCACATGCAAAATGCTCAAAGCTTCATACTCAAAGCGAGCTATGGGAACGCACCTTTACCTACCCTTATGAAGTTAAGCATGTCTCAATCTGTTTCGCATTTCTTTGCTTTATTCCATATTCCAACTGTTTTTCAAATCTACTTCATTTATCTATCATTCAAGTTCTTTTATCTATAAGGTTATCAATCATCAGCTAATTTTAACTAATCCATTTATTATTAGAAAGCAGCTGGATAGTCATAATTACTTAACTCGAAATGCCGATGATATCTGTTTACCTGTATCTAGATGCAGTTATTCTCAACTGTGTATATTTTATGTTTTTTGGTCTAACATACAATCTTTTGTTCGTTTAATTCTTTCCTATCCAGTTTTAGGAAACCACTAAAAACGGTGTCCGATCCGCATATTTTAAACTTGCATGCTTAATCCCTTACAACTTTTAAAGTCCGTTCCTTTGTACACTATGGTAACTTACAAATATTGGTTATAATTTGATATTTTAACCATGTTGTTAGCGTGAACAGTAATATTGCTGTTAATTTACTCTTGGTTTTCAGTATGTTTTTTTGGTAATTGGTTTAACCTACTACAATCGTTTTGCAGAATTTATTTTTTTTTGTTCGATGTTAGTTTAATCCTGGTAGTTCTGCTTACCTTTATTTGTTATTTGTTAACTTTGTACTAACTGTAATGTTTTTTCTTATATATTTTTCTGTGCATCCAGTGTCTAACTCGTCAATCTTTGACCATACCGGCCCTGGATTGCACTGGCTTTTGTATCTCTAACATTAAAACAAATGAAAAATAAAATAAATAAAATAAAATATCCAAATTCACTTTCTCTGTTGTCAAGTGCTGCTTTGAAATGTGTTAATAATGCTATGGCATTTGCAAAATTTTTGCATCATAACCAATTTGATGGCAATTCTAGTAACAAACCAAAATTATACAAAAACAGTATAAATTGGGCAATTTTTTTTATTTTTATTTTTTTTAATATTTTTTTATTTTTTTGTTTGTTTGTTGTGGTGAAAGAGCCCTTCTTTACACTTAATAACCCATTTGGTTTGGCATATTGAATGCACATGCATAATTTAAAAGAATATATTTTGAGAAATAGCAGATACATAATACCGTAATTTTTGGGGTATAAATACGCATATGCGTAAAAAAAGTTACTGCGTATTATGGACGATGCGTATAATAGGCCGATAATAAAACCTTGAGAAGAAGAATTGGGGGGGGGGGGGGGCCAAAAAAAATTGGGGCTGACGAACTTTTATACTATCTTTGGTTTTTATTATACAATATTATACAGTAAATACAATATATATTATATTTATTCACTTTAAATTTCATGTAGATAGCATTGTTCTCTGCCAGTTTATTTAAATTTTCATTAAAAGAGAATGAGTGGAGGACAGTTCAATCAAAAAAGAGCTAATGTTTGGCAGTGAAGAAATATTTTTTGTTTGATGCATTTCATTTAATATATTCTTTATGTTCACAATTACTGGATTTAGTGATTTTTGTAATGTCTGTAATTAGCTGGTGTTTGATCACGCTTTTGAATTGATTCATTCTAGAATAGATAATTCCTCCACCCTTTTGTCTGATTAATGAAAAAAAATTTCCTAAGGCATTCATTCAGATGGTTGGTTAAATAAATCTTAGCCTCATCCGCAACTTTTATCTCCTCTTTCTCAACTTTTAGCCTCATGTTGCATCTTTCGCTCTTAAATGATTTCCAAAACCTACAAATCCTTTTATCTCCTCTTTCTTTTTATCATACTTACAATAATTCCATTCTCATTTCTTCAAAATTAAGAATACACAAATTTTCATGCTTGCTTGTGCAGTTTGCTTTTTCTTTAACATTGAAAGTAATTGTTCTGAAAACCCAGTTCTTATATCCAATTTATGAAGCCAGTTCTGAAGAGAAGCGACGCTGGGTAATATTAATGTTTTTTGCAAATTCCTGTGGCTATGGAAAAATTACTTATGAGCAAAAATATCTTTGAGCAGCCATCGTTTCCCTGTTTCCTTTTATGAGCTGCTTTCAAATGTTATATCGCCAAATAATTCAAAAGATCGCCTTCTAATAGTTGGGAAAGTTTTTTTATAGTATTATTTAGTAGTGCTACACCTCTCTGTTTATCTTCGTTTAAAGATTTTAAGTTGTTTACGTCAAAACGAGCTTTTTACAGCTGTAGTTTAGTTCTTTTTAGTTGCCTCAAATTTTTTTTGGAGCTTCCTTTTTATCTGTGGAGGTGGAGGAAACTTTTATCTAGGAATTAAAAAAAATTGAATTATTTTATGTCAATATAAGAAAAATTTATATATATAATTGCTGGAGATAACGAACCAAATTTTTTTCTAAATGTGATAGCAATGATGATTATTAAATGGTATATGATAATTTTTTTATATACACAATAATGGATATTAATTCACATATTAAACTAACAAGGGAATCCCTCGAAGATGTATGTCACAGATTTAAACCATATTGAAATATGTTACTCATCTGAAGCTAATATAGATGCTTGCAAAATAAGAGAGTGCAACATTTTGTTTCTTTCAAAATAAACCGCAAAAACGAAAAAATTTGAGCATACATAACAATACAAAGACTCCATTGTTAAAGCAGATAGGCTATGTGGGGTTCCCTTGTAAATATACCAAAATGTATAAGGAAAAAGAGAATGGGGGTTTAACTATACAAGTAGATTTGTTTTTAATAGGATATTTTTAATTTGGTGTACAAGCACATTTGCTTCTAAAGGTTTTGGAGAATTTAGAAGTTTTTTTAAGTAACTTTTGCTCTTTTTCTTAATAATCATCATTGTTATTCATTCAGACAATGAAAAAATTTGATTGATATCTCCAACAATAATATCTATTTTGTCAATAGGTAATTTAACTTTTCAACTTTAGAGTATATTTACATTTTCTTTTCAGAAATAATAATGGCGGCAGCCTAAACATTGTCTATATATATTCTATAATTAAAATTTAACAACAAACTATATATTATGGAGACACTATAATTCTTTTAATAATTTAGTCTAAGGTTAGTTTTGTGACATTTTGAGTCGAAACAACGTTGTGGACCATGTTATTTGATTAAGGGCCTGTTCTACCAATTTCGGATAAATCCTCCGATAGAATAAGTACTGGAATAAGTCAAAACAGTGTTCTGCCATCCTCAGATAGGGTAAATCCTCAGATAAACACCAGAATAAACCACAGTTATCCCGATAAAGTTATACAGTCCTCTAGAGTTCGGATAGCCACTTATTCGCTCAAATTTACGAGCGTAAATGGCAGCACTTCCGGTCCGCTTCAATTTGAAAATGCCTTCAAAATCATAGTACTTCATATTTTATAATTACCATTTTAAACTAGGATGGTAGGAGTAAATTTTAGGGTGCAAGTGAACAGCAGATTAGATCTACATTAGCTGTCAGTATTTCATTTTCAATGATCGACAACATAGCCCCAAAAGGAGAAACGAAACGGAAGTTTTGTGTCTCTGTGGCCTGAGTTCTCCAGCTGCATTTTTTTTCACGTTTGTTTTTTCTGCCATGCCGCATTTCAACACCAACACTGATTGGAGTACTTTTGTTTGTTTTTTTTCACGGTAGAGGGCTTTCTTTTATCATTGTAGGTAAAGCTTTATATACACTGACTGGAATGAATACTTTTGTTTTTTCACGATAGAGGGAAGCACTAAATATCAACCTGACCAATCATTGTGTGCTTTACAATGCTTCTGCTCTATACCCTCGATAAAGTCTTCTGAGGAATAAAAAATGTTGGTAGAACGCAACTGAAGCGGTATACCAGGTTTAAGTTTAAACCTTCGATAGCTATCTGAGGATGTTAGAACCGGCCCTAAGTATTATTTTGGAAAAGCTAAAATTTTGAATTGAAATAGATTATCTTTAGGAAAACATTCAGTTTGTATTGCATTTTTTTTTTAGCTGGGTTCATAAAGTGATCATCGGTAAAATGCAGGCTACAGACACGAAAGTAGTGAGCGAGATCTCGGGACAGTGAAGAAGATCATCATGTCTTTCGATTTTTATTTTTTTTTAATCACTTCTTACACTTATTAATGAGAACATGTATTGATCATTCATTGAATATAATTCTGTTACTAATACTTCTTTGTTTAGACCAAATACGTAATGCTCCTTTCTTATTTACTTGAACACTTGTCATCATTTTTCTTTAGTTTAATTCGTTAACTGAGTTATATAGCAATTAAATTTTATAAACTTTTTTGAGATTCATTAGTCAGTTATAGATCACATTATAGCACAAATTAGATAGATCACATTTAACACAATCATTAAAAAAATTTACCTTTTAGAATCCGACGGAATCCTAAACAACAATAAATACGGTTTGTCTTGCAGTCTTTCATGGCACACCAGTGATTTGGTTTTTCACTCATTTTTGAAAGTTCTTTGCTCAACAAATTGAGCATGACCGAAAGTGAAAGTAGGCTTAAGTGAAAGCTGTTAAGCGAGAGACTCACGAGACTATCTCTAGACCAAGTTCCAGTCCGCACATCTCCTTTCTCTCGCCCCCCCCCCCCCCTCCCCACCCTTCCCCCAACATATACCAATTGCTGTTTGGTGTCCCAGCCACTTACTTTTGTGACACGATTTGGGGACCTGTTTTTGATCCGAGTTAACTTTTCCAGTCTATTACTCCATGGCCGAAGCATGGCACATGTTCCCAACAAAGGCGAAGTTTCATTTTCTGATGATCGAGGAACCTAGTGAGTCGGAATTGGAAGGGTCTGATGGATGGGAACTCCTTCAAAGTGTAAGAGAGCAAAGAGGGAATTCCTTTAGTATCCAAGTACAGTGCTCCTTCTATATAACGGCAAATTTATAATGGCAAGTCCATATAACGAAGTTTTTATTTTCCGGAAAAAAACACGTATATAGAAGGACCACTGCAGCACATGTATTTTTCTGAAATAGCGATTGATGAAAATTTTTAGACTTCATTCATACGAAAACCAGATAATACGAAGATAAAAAAAATCAGGGTCCTTTGAATTCTGTAATGACGAGGCTGTATTTAAAAGGTATGATCGGTTTCTTTATAATTGCAAAAGATAGTGAAATTTCATGCGAGCAATTTATAGAGTATCCTTCAAAGCAGTAACTGATAACATTTTTGATTTTGGTCGTACTCATTAAGAACTTAAGGAAAATGCTAAGCCAGCGAGCATCGGTTGCAGGCAGACAAGGTTCTAAACATTGGACAGGTGTTAATTGGCCTGGCATTTTTACCAGATGTTTTCAACTCCATAATAATTATGATACAATTATGAGCGATTACTAGTTATGAAAGATACAATATTAATTTCACAGAACAATTGCTGTCAGCATTGGGAGAAAACAGATCACTTTTATTCAGAAGGCCCTACTTGTCACTGATTACCATACTTTCCAGACAATAAAACTCACTCCTTTATATAATTAGAACTAGTGAAAATTCAAGAAAAATCCAGAAAAAACAATATATGTGTTAAATTTGCTGTTTAAGCCATCGTAAATAAAAACAGTTACCAAATGATAAATTATGCAATACTTTAGTTCACTTTTTTTTTCTCTCACTGTCTCGTTCAAAATATTATTGCAAAAATGAATTCTCAAAAGTAAGATGGTGATAACCATTCACCTAAAAAGTCGGTGATCATTAAAGCTTTTCAACTGTCACTGCATTGATCTTTCCAAATCACCCAGTAATGTTTCATCAAGAAAACTAATGCAATTCAGTATATTAAATAGTTTATATACAAGATACAGTACATTAATTCATTGATTGTTTCTCAATTTCCCGTCCACTTTTCCATCACCAAAAGTTGTATAGTGTGCAAAGCTCTAAGCCAATCGGCACTGTGGTCAATTCTGTTGATTGGTCAGTGTTGATTGGTGATAGCACTGCAAGCACTATAAACTCAAACTGAGTAAAGAATTTCATATGGAATTGGCATTTATTTGACTTGTTTACAATGCACTGTGTATTATACAGGGGAATTTTTTCTAAAGTCAATAAAAAAATTAGATGCATATCATACACTGATGTGTATTATATTCCTAAAATTATGGTTATATGTTCAAAACATAAGACGAATTACTTAGTCATTAATTAGGACAGTCACAGTATAAATGCAGAACATGAATCCAACCAATCTTAATGATATCAGTCAAGGAAATTAGGAAACACTATTCTGTAATATTATTGATCTTAGCTACTGACTGATATTTTTAAAGATATCAAGATAGAATGTTTGAATTTTCTTGTAAATGTCGCATTGCTGTATTAGTTGCAGAACCCTGTAGAGCCAACGTTCATGAAAGGAAGTGCAACTTATAGTTCAGAAAATACACTACCTATATTCTGTTTAATACCATGAAGGTGTTTACTAGTGTATTGAAATGACTACAGATATAGAATAGTTTTCTAAAGTAAAATTATAGCATCATCGACGGCACCAGCATTATTCTAAATGAAAGCAATTGAATATTGTTCTCACCATATCTTAATAAATTTTATTGATGTTTAATTCCTTTCAATTTTTCTTAATTGTTCGATCCATGTGTAATCACAATGTTTTCTTTAATACATATTCTTAATCATCTGCATGAGGAATCATACCAAAACAGCTGTCATGTTTATATTCCAAGATTGCTAATTCCGGTTGTCGGGAGAAGGTGAAACGGAACTTTTGTATGTTACGATACGATGATACGAGTTGCAGTGAATTATTATAATAAAATGGGAATGCTTTTGAGATTTTTTCTGTAAATTTAAAGAAATTCTTGACATTTACATTCGGGAATTATGAAAACGTAAATATTTGATGAGTGACATAGATACTTATAGTCCGTCCAACAAAAGAAAAATCATGTGACGGTCGGAAAGTTCAAAATTAATTTAGAGTTTAAAGTTGCTTTGATTGGCTAATTTTGAATTTCCAGGCCTTGACATAGTCATTCGTTTGCTGGATGAATGATAATAACATAACTCAAAATTTTACCATCATCGCCTTTAATCATGAACAAAAAACTTTGTTATATGGAGTTGCGGTTATAGAGAAGAAGCACTGTATATACAATACTTCATACCATCAACATTTAATATGTTTGTATTTAAGACACATTCTTTTATACATTCAAAGCTTTTTATTATAGTATAAATAGCAATGGAAAGGTATTTTTTCTTTTTATAAATTCATGCCAAATTTGCATAAGACTCTTTCACTGTATAACAGCAGTGATAAAGTTAATGATAAATAAATTCAGTTGAACCGCTTAAAGGGCAGCTGACACGAAAAATGACCTATCAATTTAATTTTTTTATAACATAAAGGACCATGAACTAACTCTAATTCGACTTGTAAAATTTTATAACTTAAGTAGTTTTTTAAATATAATTTTTCAAACATCAGTTTTCAAAACTCACGTCGTTTGAGCTTCGCCTCGATTCACCGCTAGGGCATGACGTCACACTGAAGAATTGTCTTGGCTATCTAACATAGAATAACTCATCATCGTTTTTCTTTTTCAATTATTTTCTATCCTTCATTTTGGAAAATCCAAACAAAAAAATGAGATCCACTTACATTGAAATGTTCCTTATTGCACTAGCGTTATTTGGATTCAAATTTGCAACAAACTTGAATTTTAGTTTATTTTTCATTATTTGATTAATGTGTGTGTGTGTCTGTTTCAAATGTTCAAGTAAAAGTTACAAGATTTAAAAAGTGAGCAATTTATACAAGAACTGTGGCCTTGGCCTTCTCATCTTGTTTCTCATTTTTTACTTTTGTTTATATTTTATATCTTTCCCAAAGTGTGACAATTATATATAAGGGGCACATATACACTGAGTTAGCAAAACTCATGGGATAGTTACTTAATATCTGGTCGGGCCACCTCTGGCCCTGTGGCGTGGTAATGAGTCTGCAAGTCCCTGGTACACTTTGGAGGCAGTTGACACCAGATAGTCTGCAGAGCCGATGATAGTTGCTACCCGTTCGTGGGCGGATGATCCAGTGCCCGGAGCCTGACTTCAACAGCATCCCAGATATGCTCGATAGGATTCATGTCAGGGCTCCGGGCTGGCCAGCTCAGTCGTTGGACCTCTCCTGCATGCTCTCGAACCATTCGCGGACGACATTGGAGCAATGTGGTGGAGCATTGTCATCTTGAAAGACTGCTACGTCGTCAGGGTCTTGAAATGTCAAAAACGGGTGCAGATGGTCTCCGATGAGTTGACGATACCGTGGACCATTCAACGTTTGGTCCAGGATAACCAGAGGGCCCATTCCAAACCAGGAAAATGCACCCCAGACCATCACTGACGCCCCACCACCCTGCACCACCACCTGTTGGCATGTGGGATCCATCGTTTCATGAGGTCTGCGCCACACACGGTGCCTCCCATCTGTATAGTTGATATCGTGACTCATCTGACCATATGACGTTACGCCACTGTTGCAGAGTCCAGCCAAGATGGTTGGTGGCAAATGCACGCCGGAGTGTCCGATGACGCTGGGTAAGCATTGGCACCCGTGTAGGGCGATGGCTGCCAAACCCGAGGGCATGCAGATACCGACGGATTGTCCACCGAGAGACGTTTCTAGTGCGGCCAGTATTGAACTGGTCTGTGATTTGCTGCACTGTTGCACTCCTGTCTCTCTGAATCATTCGTCCCAGGTGTCGCCGGTCACGATCATTCAGGGCAGCTGGACGCCCGGTATGGTGCCTGTTGTGAACTGTGATGCCTTCATCCAGCCATTCCCGATACACCCTGGGGACAGTTGAGCGGGGAAAGCCAAATTCCTGCACCACTGCCGAAATAAAACATCCCATGTGTCGGGCACCTGCTATCATACCCCGCTCAAAAGACGTCAACTCGCGACGACGTGCCATTTCTGATTAATCACTTATCCAAGCTCTTCCCACAACGTCTAATGGTCCATTACCAGAATCCGTTACCCCTGTGAATTCGTGAGCCATGCCCATCAATCAATGTGCTTGCTATCCCATGAGTTTTGCTAACTCAGTGTATATCGTTAAATCAATTCATATTTAATCAATTGTCGATTGGTTTGTTAACATGCCTTATTATTGAATCGTCAGTTTATATATTCATAATGTGTTTATAACATTCTCTTATGTATTTACTTGGTTATAATGATTTCGCTCTCCACCCGTATATGTTTCTCACAGCCGTGTCAATTTCTCTTACGATCAGGATGAATCTGTGCCCATAAATATATCTAATATTGGTTAATGTTCACTTCTGCCCATCGCGTGATGACTGATCATGCGACCAAGGAAAGAATTTATTTGAATTTATTTTTTAAAGACTGAGGGGCTGCGCCCACCAGACCCCCCCCCCTCCTCTAACGAACTGATACATATAACCTCAATGAAACTACTATACCTTTTCCTTACCACATATACAAACACATGCCTACATCGTTTAAGGGGGGGGGGGGAAAGATACGCGAAATGAATTTCCTGTAGTTTAAAAAAAAATAAGACAAAAAAATTGTATATAGCCTATCTTATTCCAATTCCTGAATAAACTGTTTGCATATTTCTGTTAATAATTTGTCTTAGATTTTTATCTGAGTCTTCTTTTAACTTAAAATCAATAAAGAGCAGGTCGTTTTTCGATTTCACTAATAAACAGCTCTATGTAAATTGACATTTTTATGAGAGATTAAAAAAAAAAAGATGTTTACAGCAAAATTAGTCTGAAAAAATTCCCAGAAAAAAATAAAACGGCAGTACTTGTAGGAAGCTAACAGGTGATAATTTTTTATAATTTTTTATAATTTTAATTCAGAGCAACGGAATCATCACCAGTTGGGCGCGCCGCCCCCCCTTCTATATCCTATGCCTTGAAAATGGGTCTGGTTGAATCTTTATAGTTGCCGTTGACATTGCGTGCGCTCCCACAGAATTCCATGTTACTCCGTTTTGGGAAACTATTTAGTTGACAAGAAAGGGATCATAGAGACTGCAAGGCTGATATATTTTTCTCGAGAACTTTTTTCGTGTTGAACTCAGATTGACCTCGGTTGAATTAATGAGACTTTAGCGGTAATGACTGCAGGACTGGAGACTCCTTTCGCTCATATGACCTCATCAATTCCCCCCTATAGTTCCAGATGTTTTTCATGGCCTTCAGTAAATATCGAATATTTGTTCATTTTATTAAATAAATAATAAAAATTTTCGAAATTAAATTATATATTATGCAATTATGCAGTTTTATTTAATTATTTACTTAATCTTATAGTATCGAAAATTTTGATGTCAGTTGCCCTTTAATATATAATTCTGCTTTATATATATTTTTCACTTGCTCCTGATTTCTCGAAAGCTAGTACTATGTAAATCCATCCATTAAATGTTTACTGTTTTTCACTCAAATCTCCGGATAATATATATTTTGTCTCTAAAATTACAAAATTCATTACAAAAAAAAAAAGAATTATTTGAGATGTTTATTGGAGGGGGGCCCGCAACTGTGGAAAAATTTTTTTCATTAGTCATGCGGTTATCTAAGCACATTCATGCAATAATTCCATAATTGTTTCCATTAAACACGAACAACGAAGCATGTGTTATTAGATGATCGTGAATTCTGATTATCAAGGTTTATATATACAGTATGACCTACTGTAATGAACATGGTTATAGCAAAGACCCACATATTGCGGAGAAATATTCGGTCCCAATTCCGTCAGTCTATTTTCTGTCAATATAATATTTCCAGTCATCCAGTCTGTAAATTTTTCCATCACGTTAAAATGAAAGCGAAATTTTTGATCGTTATTTTATATTACTTAAAGGTAAACTCCACTGAAAAAATCGACTTTATTTTTTTTGCATCATAACATTAATCCAGGTTAATAGAGTATTTATCCTTCAAAATTTTTCGATTTTTCCTAATATTTTATTAAGAAAAATGCCTCGGAAAATTGAAAATTTGCGTGGGATCTTCCATTCCTTCTCCACAGAACACGGCGGAACAAACTGTCATTTCTTGCCGCGAGAACCTCGGGGAATTTTGTCGCTGAAAATCTAGTTGCTTAGAACGATTCTACATATCGTAAGATTTTGCTAACCCAAGGCCGTAGCCAGGACGTTATCTTGGGGGGGGGGGGTCGATTTTCAAAAATCCCGGACCTTTTTTCAAAAATTCCACTGAGTAGGACCTTTTTCTATATTTGGGAGGCGGACCTTTTTCCATAATAGGGTGGTCGTTGACCCCCCGCGGGGGCCCCCCCCCTCCCCCTGGCTACGGGCCTGTAACCTGTTTTATGTCGGAATGCCTTCAGTTTGTTCTCTGTTTGGATATGTAAATAGACAGTCAGATAGAAATTTCACGTTTCATAGATTTCCAGAATCAGAATCGAGTAAAAAACAGTGGATTAGTTTTTGACAGCGAGGGAACTAGTATCCAACTCCAAACAGCATCACGTGCTCATTTTGAAGCGTCTTGCTTTGTCTACGCATCCGCTGTTTAAAATTCAGTATCAGTTCAAACAAGAAATTCGCCGAAACTAGATCACGTATAAGGTGGAACTAGATGCTCTTCCAACTCTAAATGGGCCTGGCGTTCTTCAAGATCAACGATCGCAACAGCACTCGTTAAACGCCGAAGGAATGAGGAGGTAAGCCTATCTGCTGTGTTAAACGCCACCCTAATATGCACACGCCGACGCGGAAAGCAGAAGATCCCGCTTCACGCTTTAATGCATAGGGCTGCATATCGCAGAAGTTGCAGTTGCATTTAATTCTGCTAACGGCCCTTATATATCGCTGTCACTGTTATCAAAATCGCAGTCGTCACTACCAGTCTTGTTTCATATTCATAGTCCATTACGATGCCCAACTGACAACTAACTGATAGTGTCCAATGTGTGACGTTACCAATTCGAAACTCCGTTGCACTTTTCGGCAACTTGTGACGTAACAGTTGCCGAACCATGGCGCCAGTGTCTATAGCAGGGGGAGGGAAAATGAAAATTTTTTATATATTTTATCAATTTTGAGTACGAATTGAAAATTTTTATACATGCTACGTTGTTATTGAGACTTTCATCTTTCATTTTAAACAAAGTTGTTTTGAGTGTGGAGTTTACCTTTAATACTTACATAACTTGTATATTACTAATATACTTAATATTTAATACTTATTTTATATTGCTTATATTTAAATTAAGTTCATAAACAAAAATTTTATAAAATCGTTAAAACAGAAAACATCTTGGATTTTTTAAGATCATGAATAAAACTGGTTAAAACACTAATTATGCCTATTTTAATACATTTTTATTACATTTCGTATATACGAAATCTGGATATAAGGAAGAAAAAACCTGTTTCCTTGGATTTCTCTATATAATACAGTATATATAAACTTGTGCATTTCGATGCACTGATCAGAATTTGCAACAGCTTCCACCCGAGCTGCCACACTTGCATAGCACTTACAATTACGGTATATACTTTTGTGTAGAGAAACTTCGATAACTGGATTTTCCCAAAATAAATTTATTTTTCATCAATAATTTAAACATCTGAGGTTTGGCGTGTAAAAATCCTCATAAGATCATTCAATACTTAGTCTTTAACGAATATTACAGCAGTAGGAAAAATAGTCCCAGCTTGTGAACTGGGTACTGCTCCAACCAGTCCTAAGGACATGTGTTAATGTTAGTGTCCACAGAACCCTAGTGTTAATGTGTTAATGTGCTAAGGACATGTGTTAATGTTAGTGTCCTCAGGACAGATGGTGTTAATGCTTCCATGTCCACAGTGGGGCAATTGGTTGGCGCGTCAGAAGGTTCCTGGTTCGAATCCAGGTTGTGGAATTTTCTTTCCTATTTCTATGTCTACACTTAAATTTTCAGCGAATCATATTTCAAACCAGATAATATATATCTTCGTTAATATGTAATTTTTGCTCGGTCGCTTGATATATACATTAATAAGATATACTTGTAATTTAACATAGGGTGATATCTTTGAAGGAGACATTCAAAACGAATAAAAAGAAAATACAGTACATCTTCACATACATAAATAAGATTGCATTACATGGGGCTTCACTTTGGTCTTTACCTATTTTTCGATTTATCTTGGGATACTCATATAAATGTGTTGTCTAAAGCCGTCAGTCTAATGTTAGGCATGATCTCTCGCCTTCACTATCTCGGCCCCCCCCCCCCCCCACGATATTACTCTTATTATATTTTGCATTAATACACTCCTTATTCTGTTATGGAATTCAATTCTGGGGATCGACTTTGAATTTAAATTTAACTCAACTCTTTCTAATCCAAAAGTGGTTTGAGATTTCTTCTAAAGCTTTGTAAACCTGCACTTGTTTCATTCATATTTGTTTAAATTTGAAAGTACATCAAATTTATATTATGTGTTTAACTATGCTTATGTATAAAATTACCAGTGATCATTTAACTCTATCTAACCCTCTCTCTATTCAGCACTAAAGCGAATTTCATCCCTATGACACTCAGCAAGTGCCATTAGAATTCCATTTGCAAGATGCAATGACCAGCGGCACTGTATGTCATATGCTGGCATTAGATGTTGATCCTCTTTACCAGATGCTATTCGCTCATTCCCGACCATTGCCATCTTTAAAAATAGATTAAAAGTTTTCTTTTCACTAACAACCCTAACCCCAGCCCTAGTTAAATTTATCTTTTCTTTTTCACCAAGCAATATTTCGTTTTACTAGCAATTTGGAATTTTTTTGTTAAAGAGTCATCCACAGACCTAACTTTGTGGGCCTGGTGGCCATACTGGCCCTGGATGGAATTTCCTGATTTTTTGTACTTATACAATAAATAAATAAACAAATAAATAAACTAAATTGATATTGATTTCTAATATAATTTTTTTCCCTTTGCTTCTTTTTCTCTATAGATTTGCTTGAAAATGTTTTCAAGAAAAAGTAATCTTCGAGAACATCTGAAAACTCATGCTGGAGAAACAAAGAGCAAGATATTTTCTTGTCAGTTTTGCCAAAAAGAGTTTCATAGCTACTCTTTACTTCAAGTGCATGTTCGCAAGCATACTGGAGAAAAGCCTTTTAAATGTGACCATTGTGAAAAAACATTCCCTTCAACTGGAGCTGTAAAGAAGCATCTTCGCATTCACACAGGAGAACGGCCTTATGAATGTGAGGATTGTGGGGCTCGATTTGCCCTAAAAGGTACACTCAATCGTCATGTGCGTATTCATACAGGTGTTAAACCTCATAAATGCAATTATTGTGGCAAACAATTCATTCAGTCAGGAGGTTTAAAAGCACATTTATTTCACCATACAGGTGAAAATGGTTTTCAGTGTGGATTTTGTAACAAATCTTTCAATAGAAAAGCTCGGTTGCAAATGCATATCAAATATATACATGAGAAATCAAAGCCTTATGAGTGCGATGTCTGTAAGAAAGCATTTGTTAGGAAAGAAGATTTAAATCGTCATGCTGCTTTGCACACAGGGATAAAACCATTTGTGTGCCCTACATGTAATAAATCATTTGCAATTAAGCCTTCCTTAAAGCTACACCTCTTAACACATACTCGTGAAGAACCAAAGGCATGTCACGAATGTGGCCGTGCATTCATTCGTCAAGATTGTTTGTTAAGACACATGCGAAAAAAACACAGAGATATGTTGGAAAAAATTATTCAAGATGCAGAGAAATTTCATTTGCGCACAATTGAGAAAGTTTCTGATAAAGTTTTAAGTGAAGCTCAGCTTGCAGAGAGTATTCGTGAGCTTCTGTCCCTTCTTGTGGATGAACCCACTTTACGTGGATTTGGTTGGCCTGATAAGCCTGTTGATCAGTTGTTAGAAGCAGTGATCCGTCGTTGTGGCCATACACCAGTCAATCCAGAAGATTACACCTTCATGGATCGGTTAAGAGAAAATTCAAAATTGTTATTCACTGTTGTCATTGACGACAATGCAGTTCGCACGCTTTTAAATAATCAGACAGTAGATGAAGTCATTTTGCATGTTTTGCGTTTAGCAAAAGCCTGATTTTCATTTTTGAAACCATTACCAAGAAGAAATAGACATGTTACCATATCTAAGTTTTCATGTGTCATAAAAGTTTTAAGTTGCTCGTTTTTAATTGTTTAAAAAGAAAAAGTCAAAATGGCAAATCATGCAATAAAGGGGAGAAACTTTTGATCTTGAAAATTAAACACAAATAGGTGGCTCATTTATTAATCATTGATTAGACAAGATTAAAGGATGCAGAGCTTTAAGATATGGTTTGTTTGACTTCTGACACTGTTTTTTATTGTATGCAGACAGGAGAAATGAATTGTGATTACTCCAAAAATTGCTACTCAGAATGGTTGAGACAGTAATAAACGTTTCTGTTCACGTCTTTGTATAATACCATTATTTCATGGAATATTTCTTTCTTTCTTTTATCTTTTTTTTTTTTTTTTTTTTTTTTTTTTTTTTTTGTATTTAAGTAGAAGACGTGTAATGAACTTGTTGCTTGATGAAAAAATGTTATGATTAAGGTTTTAAAAAGGCAGTTATATGTTTGAGTGTAAAAATGCATATTTCATCCTTACAGCTATGGAAATTTGCGTGTTAAAATGTTATGTTAAGGAAAAACGTCCGTTTGTTTCTCTTTTCTAAATTTGTTGATTTTGTTTTGTATTGAAGGTCAACAAATTATAAGGGATCCAATTAGAGATGTTGTAGAAATTAGAACTATTTGGTCATTGTTGATAAAAAGCAGGGACCTTTAAGGTTGCAAACTTCATTCTGTAGATTATTGTATTAAATGTTATGAGTATTGTATCATAATAGACAATCATGTTTTATTAAAATGAGTTAATATGTTAATATCCTATTTTAATTTGTTTAAAATAGTTAAGTTCGTGTTTTGTTTTGTTTTTCCATATAATGATATATAAGGAAAATTCTTAAATATAATGCGGAAAAAAGTTTTCTTTTATTACTATTCACAACATTTTGTATCTAATTCCTTGTCCATATGTATAATTATTTGTGTTGTCTTTGTTTATTGAATTTTATTTGATTTTCCATGATGTAATAATTCTTGTTAGCAAAATACATTTGTTCTTTTTTTTTCAATTGTTTGACCTGCTATTGAAAAATGAAGGAAAGCCATTTATTTTTCTTTTTTTTTTTATTTTATTGTTTGTTTGTTCATTTGTTTATTTATTTATTTTTTTAATGATGTACCTATGCTTCTGATGACTTGAATGAGTTTTTAATTTTTTTTTTAAATTGAATTCTTTAAACATCTTAATTCAAATTTACTTTATTTTTGTTCATAAATGAAAGCATTATCATGGTTAATAATAATTACTGTATAAGCAAGGCAAATGTTTTGCAAATTTTCAGCAATGCTAAGGTTTTAAAATAAAACATCATTGCTCGTCACATTTGCTCAAGTAACAAACTGCACAAGATGGAGGAGGGGTCATTATTATTCATGTATTGAAACCATATTTCCTTGTGATTTAGCAATAATTAACCATTGTTTTTGAATTCTTCACTCCCTCCTTATATGCTTTAAGGTGATGAGATTAGTTTAAATAAATGAATTTTAATTTTATTTTTGACTAATGGTCACAATATTAAGTTTAGAATAACATTGCAGAGATTTGCAATATCTTTACATATATTTGTAAGTTCGTTTTAGTCTTCCATGGTTTTCTTTACTAGATAGAAAGGGGCTAATTCGATGTATATTGTATAAAATACAATAAACCTTTAAGTGATGTAAGAATGCAATAAGAATCTATTTGAAAAAAAAAAAATATATAAAATTTTAAATGAAAAATACCTATCTCTACTTGTATGTGTATGTCTATTTTTTATGCATTTTAGAGATAAAAAAATAAAAGTATTATGTATATTTTTAAACAGAATCACTACTTTTAATCAGAGTGCTTCCAATATTTTACAGTTGTTTATTCACATACAAATCTTGACTGGTATTTTCATATACCTTTTTTATCATTGTTGTAGTGCCTTATTTGCTTTAAAAAAATTTTTAAACCTGAAATGTTACTGTTTTGATAACAAACATGATTTCATATGTTAATTTGACAAAAGTATAATGACATTTGTGCCATTCATTAATAATACATGAATTATAGTCTTTTTTTTTTTTTTTGGTTTTTTTTTTTTTTGAAGAGGTCATTCCATTTAAAATCTATTCAGGATTGTTCCACATATATATACATATAATAACTTGATTATGATATTATATTTTATACTATTTTATAAAATATAATATTTTACATAAATCCACTGTGAAACATTCTTCATTATGATTAAGCAAAAGGTGAGCATATTGAGTTTAAAAAAAAATTGTCACCCAGCGAGGTTTTTATCACTCTCAACAACATACTCAAAAAAGTTTTAAATTTGTTTCGTTGCTATTTTTGTTATGTTAGAAACCAATTATAAGAACTAATTCAGTGGGTATTTGTAGATATTTTAGACACGTGATCTTCACAGCATTAAAAATTTCATTAAATGCTATAATTTTGTTATGTTTACTATTTGACAGAAAGGGCAGTGAACTTCTTTCAAATGTTTGGACTATATAAAGTCGAAATACTTCTTTACAGAGGATTAAAATTATTGATCTACACCAGGAAACTAAGACACTTAAAGGTTCTTATACCTTTTTATATTTTTTTAAATTATTTGAGTATGAACAGTGCAGTATTTGAGAACAATTAAAACCAAATATCAATTCCCATTTTGTGTGGCTTTTTAGGATGGGTTTGGGGGGGGAGGGGGTTATAATATTTCGAGTGACCATTTTTTTTTTTTAAGTTATAAGGGAAGGCCTTTTTAGTAATTTGATTTTGAATTGAAATTAAAACTTTTGAAAGAAAGCTAAAGCATTCCATGTATGTTATCTAAGTTGGGGACCAATTATGTCCAAGCATTAAGTTGTATTAGAATGTTTCATAAATTTTGTATATGTAATTAAAAGCATGTATTCAGAATAAAACTCGTCATTTTATTGATTATTATAGGTATCGTTCTTTCTGTTGATATATTTTTTAATTATTTACAAGTGAGAGATAGTTGAGTGAGTAAGTGTGAAAATTATTAATGATGCTTCAATGGAATATTGAGATTGTAGGGTCCTTACTCTATCGATCTAATTTCTTATGGGCAAGAATCATTTATAAACTTTCCAGTCAAAATTTATTGTAGCATCTGAACCAAATCTAATTAATTTAACATTATCATTGGAATCAGTGGCATAGCAAAATTGTAGCGGCCATGTTCGAACTTTGGCAGCTTGGCCCCCTGACCCCATCCAAAATACGAAAACCCTGGTTCGACTGAACCATTGGAACCATGGTAGCTACTCCCCGGATTGGAATATCGTAAATATTGTAGTTTAAGCCTTCCTATTCTCTGTAAGTAGAACCTACTTTCGTTATGGTTCATTTTATAATTTAGCCATATTCAATTTGAACATTTTTTAAAGAAACAAATTACATATTATTTAAAGGTCTATAAACGTTAATAAAATAAAATTTGCAAGATCCTAATTGTACTGTTGCAAATCCCTAAATAATTAAATGCTCCTAACAGCTCTTAAATTTTCTCTGTGATAAGTATTTTATTTACTATTAACACACTTACAGGCTCTATATTTACTCATTTATTTACTATTAACACACATTTATTACGTCTCTAATAATAAATTCAAATCGCTAGTGCAAACACGAAAATAAAGAACGTTTCCTCGCTTATCAACGACATGACGCGAGCGATGGGTGTAATGTCGATTGCTGCTCGTTCATGCTCACCATTAGCCCAAGCATACTTGTCATACTCTTACTGATTTCACTAATATTTATATTCGTGGAGTGCAAGGAAACATTCCTATCGTTTGGGGAATCAAAGGCTACGGAGTAACTCGTGTGAAGTCTCATACCTTCATTAGCCAGATTTTATGGAATTTTATAAATGCCCTCCGATCGTGACCAATTATATTTTACAAATGCCTTGCCCTCCGATGTTATGGAAGCTCGAACTTTCCTTGAGGGCTCCTGCGAGGTCATTATTGACCCTGTAGCAAAGCGGGGAAGGGGGATTAGGTAAGCTTACCAGATAATGTGGATGCCACGTACGAGCACAGACTTAACAGCAAGCACAGGCATAGCATTTGGGGAGACATAGCTGTATTTACTATTGTGGGTGTATAAAAAAATACATACTAGGTTTGCAACCCAAAGCAAAAATTAGTACGGTCAAGGGGGTTGAAAATACAAATTGTCCGTACTAAATCGGACGTCTGGTAAGCTTAGATTAGGCGTTTTCCATTGTATGGTATATGGATGGCTTCACACAGAATGGCAAAGCTGGCTTGAGAGACTATTGTGGTAATCCCAGGACCTTCCTCTCGGTGGTTGGGCTCTTGGGTCAAAGTGTTCCAGGCGGAAATGTTGACCATTATTAATTATTTACAGATATGTATTGACACGAGGTTAAAGAGAAAGACAGGCTCCAGCACTGAAAAGTCACCTCACCAAGATAGGTCTATTAACAATGTAACTTTCATTGTTTCCATTTTGTATTTTAACAATCAGTGTTTTTTCCTTTGTTGGAAACAATGAAGGTTGGACTGTTAATAGACCTATCTTGGTCAAGTGACTTTTCAGTGTATTTCTCGTTAGCCTCGGTAACGTACGTAAGAAGATTTTCATATTGTTAAAGTCAGGCGGTCCTTAAGCAACACCACCTAGACAGAAGGCCTGCGCACAGAAACCTCATTCATTGTTACATCACACTAAAGCGGTTATTGTTAATCGTATTTCTACCAATAATAAGCCGTAAATTTGGCCGTTTGCGAGGCCTACGAGATAACAAGACCTGGAAGCGAAAAAGTCACCTGACCGTCGGGGTGCTAGCAACAATCCAACCTTCATTGTTTCCAACAAAAGGAAAAACATTGATTGTTAACATCCAAGCTGGAGACAGTGATGGTTGCATTGTTGCTAGCACCCCGATGGTCAGGTGACTTTGATGTTTCTGTGCGCAGGCCTTCTGTCTAGGAGGTATTGCCTTAAGGCCATTAAAAAATCTACCAAGATAACATCTAAATTAACATTGGAATGTAACCTAGTTTTCCATAATAACGTATCATTGGAATGGGTACCAGGACACAAAGGTGTAGTTGGTAATGTGAGGTAACTGATACCAATGACGTGTATTAAAGGTAGATTTCGAATCCTATTGTTAATATCGCCATCAAAGTGAAGCCAATTGAACCTATGACAGTTCTGGGCAGGAGTGAGCCGTGGAATAGTTAGCTGTTTGGCTGCTTCGTTCTTGACGATTTTGGGCCCAAGGAATAATTAATTAAAGATCATTCTTCAAAGTTGTTTCGCGTATAACTGTACAAATAGACACGAAAAGGATCAGGAATCACTTTCCACAAGCAGAAATCAAACTGAAAGATGATCGAAACGAAATTGAAATTGAAACCATGATCGAAAAATTGTTTATAAAATATAATAAAATATTTAAAATACAAAGTTAACGAAAAGATTGGCGTATGAAAGAATTATTAATCAGCTACCCTCATGTTTGGCCGTGTGTTTTGCATCATCTTCACTCGGTTTCGGCCATAAGGGTTCTGGGAGGTGGAGCTTTCCAGTTGGCTTGAAGTATGGCAGCAGGTTTCTGGGTCTATCTTTAATATACGTACGTCATTGGCTGATACCCTTGCCAAATTGGCACTGATTGGTCCTGAATTTTTCTGCGGAATTTCTAAGCAAACCGCAGTTAGAGAAATATTACAGTTAATGAGATGCAGAGAAGATGGGAACAGATCACCGATCAAAAACGTGCTAGACTCATGATCAAGGAATCTTCCCTGAGCCTAACATCTAACATTCCACAAACTAGTAGAAGGAAGTTACGTATTACAGGCAGGGCCGCCGCCAGGGGGGGACAAACGGGACTCTAGTCCAGGGCCCCAATGGAAGGGGGGCCTCGTCAGCCACGCTTGATCAGGCACGAGGCAGAGCCCAGAGGGGCCCACACGTAACCAGTTGTCAGGGGCCCAAACATTTCTGGCGGCGGGCCTGTTACAGGCCATGATTTATTGCGGAACCTCTTCACAGAGTAGGAATCTACCAGGAAGAGGCATTGTGCAGGAAATGTAATCTGGTGGAAGAAAATGCCCACCACATTTTATTAGAATTCGTCGCTTCAGCGAAAATTAGACATCTTAGGTCACTTTATGCACCAAGACCAATGGGAAGTTGACTCGTTTTCTCGGCGAGGCCGGCTTCCTGTAGTTTTCTCCTAATCATTTTCAAGGATTTTGGCGCAAAATTCCCTCGAAGGAATAGGTGCCAAGGGAATCGCTGGTACTCCACCGATCGACAAGAATAATGGGGAGACCGACCGTGCAATGTGATGGCTTTTAGCTATTCGCGAATAAATTGATCGACAGATGGCGTCACTGTCAACATCAAAAGAGGATGGTAAAATGGATGCCGCTGTTTTTCAAAATATAAAGGTTATAATGCCGGTGATTAGTTTACTTGCAAACTCCAAATTACATTTCTAAACCCAGAAAAATTAGGTTTTCTTTTCGTGAAAAATAGATGGACCGAGCTTCTTGGCTGTGAAGAATTTTGTTGGAGAAAAAGTCCGACGTGTTACTCAGGGCGAAGAAATTCTCCGAGCCAAACATCATCTCGTGCAGTAAATTGAATGCTTGAAATTCGAATGGATTACATGAACAAGTCAGACAATCGAAATGCCCAGGTCCGATAGGATAAAAAGAAAATACTGTCACGTGATTTGTTTTCTAAAGAAGCCTTTCGTTGTTAGGGTTAGATGAGATTGCTAAGGCAAGACGTACTACAATGAAGATTGGATTGTGAGCCCTCGTTTGATGACGCAGTCAGCAGACAGTGATCATGCTTTGTTTTTTAGTTGCCGTGGGTAATGGTATATTATTATTTCTTCATAATCTATTGCTAAAGCTTTTCTACGTAAGCATGTACTGTTGAAGCAAGCAACTAGCTACTAGCTATTGATAACAATTTGCCTAATAGAAATTAGCTATTGATAATGTAAGGCGTAAGGAGTTACATGTCATATCTTAGCACTTAAAGTTTCCAATGGTACAATAGTGGTACCATTAAAGGCGTGCAAGTGAACCAATTTGGCAATCATTTCTTCACTTTAATCACAAGCCTTCTCTCTGCTTTAGCTATCGAATGGCCAAGAGAGAAACGCATTGATCAATGCATAGGCTATTTATACATGGAATTGTATATTGAAAAACATAATCCCCTCTATTATTGGTGACCATTTGAACCGAAAGTAATTCGCCGATTTTTTCCACCAACGAACTCTGCCTGTTGTTTTAGCTAAATTTCCGAAAGGCGAAAATGGAAGTCGAAAATTCGGAAGCGTTCGAACGCTAGAGCACCAACAGACAAACGGACGCACATTGTGAAAACATAAGTACCTGTCGGTCCTAATAAGGGAATTGTGCCTCAAAACTTCAGCGCTCACGAGGCATCACATGAAATAATAAAAAAATACAAGGCAAGAAATACTACAGGAAAGCATAATTTCTCTAGGTTTACTGTTTCACTATTAACACTAAAATGTAATATTAATTTATTAAAATTAAAAATAATTTTTTAAAACAATAATAACTAAATGTATTAATTGATAATTAATTTAAATTAAAATTTTCCAGAAAGTCGTCATAAACTACCTCTGGAAGAAATACGAGCCGTTAATGTGGCTTCCGATAATCCCACATCACGTATTCACACTCCACTCATTTGGTCGTCTACCAAACGGAGCAGGTGAGGATTTTCCTGAGCCCAGTATTGTGCATTATGGATATTTACCTTCACGTTGCTTTTAAACGTGGCTTCATCCGTCCACAACACACAATAAATGGAAAAGTTGTGGCTTTTTTCTAAACAACCGACAAAAATCCAGTCTTCTTTAATCGTCACATTCTTCAAGCGCCTGGTTGAGATGAATGTGGAGAGGGTGGAAACCGTTGCTTTTGAATATCTGTCATATAGTCATTTGGCTTATTCTTTAGTTACGACAGAACGGTCTCGTAGAGAGTTCGGATCCTGTCGAACGGCGGCCAAACATCAGCAGCGCTTCGCACTCGTTTTCTGATCACAGTATCCGTGGGCTGCACCAGACCAGTGTGCCTCAGACAGTCGGATCCTGTCGAAATGCAAGCCATAGAAAATTTTTTGGAGTGATGTGTAAGATTGGTATGCCGTGCAGCGTACAACCTCTCCGCACTACGACGATTATTATGCGAACATTCTCCTAACGCCACCGACTTCTTGTCAAACGCTTCTTTGTTGGAAAAAGGCATTTTCAGTGTTAATCTGTAACGATAGCAACAAACAATAGACAGGAATCGATAACAGTTCAGCAGAGATAAACACGTGACGTGAAAACGCTTTAAAAAAACGTCAACTTGGCAACTTGTAAACACGTGACCTGAAAGTGTTTTATTGTTTCTTTCCTGAAGGAAGCCGATTAGGAAAATGTTTCCTAGGAAAATGTTTCTTTTTTCCAAGAACCTCTCCAACGATACCCTACTCGACCCATGTTCCCATTTCCAGCCATATCCGGAAAATTGTATAGACACTATTAAGTTCTTCACATAATCTTTATTCATGTAAATTTTCTCCATAGCTCTAGGACGTCGAGAAAAAAGCCTGATTCGTGTAGTCTGAAACACTCTGTACATCCGGTAACATGGCAGATTTCTCAAAGCTGCCAGGTAGGCGAGATCTGATGAGTGTGGTTTATAGGTAATAGGGGGGTGGGGAAGCATTGCCGCACTCAAATTTGACATTGACCCCCAAATTTAAGGTCATCCATTTGCAAACTCGAAAACTATTAAAGATAGAGAAAAATTTCCAATTGCTACTCTGTAGAGCAACACCACCTTAGTCTAAAAACAATTTTAATCACACCACGTTTTTTTGACACGTTTTGAAAGTCAAGCCTTTCAAGGCAGGGGGCTATTATGTTAAAGATATTTTCGTATTTTTTTTCAGTTTTTGCCACTAGGTGGCGTTACTTGTTCTTTTGCCTCTTCTTATTGTACTACTCACAAGGGAACCCCACATAGCCTTTTTTTATTGCGCGCAAGCACACGATGGAAGCGATAGCGTTGCGCGGCAGTGAAGCGCTCTGGAAGTGCGCAGAGTTCAACAAACATGGCGGAAAGAGGGAAAGCGAACTTGTTAGTGGCGATCGCCAAAGATTTGCAGTTATACTACGATCGCCCAAAGATGATCTGCCTTATATGGAAAAAATCGGATCGATCAGTTTCTTCAGGTATTCCTGGAATTCACTCCCTCACTATAAAAAACAAACAAACGAGGTCTTTGCTGAATAGACCAGCGGCAACTTCAAAAGAGTTATGCCAAAACCCCTCTCTATGTGTAGGAGGGGGGGGGGGGTTGCTCATTTCCATTCATTATTTCTTTATCTCTGTGCTTTACGATAGTGGCACTCCAGGGAAAAGTAATCCGTCAAAGTTCTTCTTTTCCCGCGCGAAGTATAGAGCATTTGTTATTAACCAAAAAACCTTAATTTTGCTATACAATTATTCGTCTCGAAATAAATTATAAGATGAGGTAGGCATCTATGAATACTATTTTTATTTAAAATTATAAAGCACCGCGATATATACCCCCTCACCAACGCAACGTATTACTCGATGTTGCACATGAAGCCAGCCCCGTGTTTGATTACCGAATTACTTAATAAAATGAAATGATAAATTAAGGAAATGGTTATTAATTACTATAGATATTTTGTACTGGAAGGCAATTAGCTAATTGTAATAATCTATTTTTAAAAACTAAGTTTGTTTAGAAACTTGAGAAGCCATTCAGTTGCCGTCTGCTGCTATTTCATCTGCAGTAGATTCGTGCTTATTGCTGTGAGTAGTGGAAGAAAGAAGTTCCGTTAAGCGCATTAATACATCGCTTTAACAATGGAGTCCTTGTATGACTATGTGTGCTCAATTTTTTTTCGTTTTCGTGGTTTATTTTGAAAGAAACAAAATTTCGCACTCTCTTATTTTGCAAGCATCTATTGTAGCTTCAATTGAGTAACATACGAGCTTTCAATTTGGTGGAAATTTGTGACATACATGTTCGAGGGATTCCCTTGTCAGTGAATAAACATCGTAAGTATTTGCTCTCATACAACTCGTGTACTGCCGTCGTTTCTTTCGCCAAATACAACTATACAGTATGAGCTCATGAATCGCAAGTATACACTTCCTTAAGTTTGCCATCATAATTAACATAAACAACAAGCGTAAAAAGGAAAGAAAATTAACAATGATTATATCCACCTTTTGCAAGTCTGATGTTGTCATCTGAATCCGCCAGATGTCTCACTGTGCTTCCACCATTATAACATGCCCACAGCGATGGATGAATGGAAGGAGACCATGCTATAGCTCAGTGCCTTCGTAGTGCCTTGGTTTGGTACTTTTCTGTATTTGCTTTACAATTTCACTTTTAATTCAGCATGGGTTCGTACTGTGTAGTTGTTGTCTATTCAAACGCTCAAAAAATCTTTAGAAAATGGAGAGAAGAAGAATGTAATTGAGCATCGAAGCAGTGTATTAGTAGGAAGGAGTCCACCCCCTCTGAGGCCGCTTCAGTAAATAACTACTTATCATTTATTCACATTTCACAAAGTTATTAAACCCACTAAGGCTGTGAACTGCAAAGTTAACATTATTACACTATGAATGAGGCAGGTCTAAATTTAAACAATACTAAATTGATTAAATATGAGCTTTATTAAATACGCTTGTTAATGTTCACTATCCGCGATGATTGAATGCTACCAAGTGAAGTGAATTTTTTTTATTTAGCAGGCTGCATCCCCCAGATCCCTCCTCTAACAAACAGATATATACCCCCTTTTCTGTTTAGTCCCAGTAAAGAAGCAATGATTAAATTAATAAAACTTCATTCAGTCATCGTGCGATTGTGCGGTTAATGAAAATTAGCCAAAACGCGTTTCGAAGCAGACGCTTTGTTATCTGTTGATGAAGTCAAAGCTTCGAAATACCTTACGCCTATATTTAATAAATTTAATATTGTTTAAATTTTGACCTGCCTCATTCATATTTATTGTAACAATACAAGACACTGAGAACAGATGGCCTTGTAATAGTTTTTATACAATATAACCTTGTATTTTTACTTCACTAAGAAGAGATGACCTTTTGTTTAAGATACTATATAATATGTTGCTTTTGTGATAATACACTGGCTCAAGAAATACACTTAGAAAATAATTATATGCCTCTAAGTTCTTATATGCTTTCATTTGTTCATGGTCAAATGCTTTTGATTCAATAAAATAATTGTAAATGTCGAAATATGAAACGGGTGCGCACTTCACATCACACATGCTGAAGAATTAATTTATGTTCATAATCTGAAATATAATTATGAACAGGTTTTAAAGTAAGCGAATAAAGACATTTTTACAAATGCTGTCTAATTTTTTTTTACCGTCTTGATGCGTTGAAAATAGACTAAAAAATGCAATCGCAACTCGACATAAACATGTAACTCATGTTCATCACTTGCCGTAAATATTAAAATTAGAGCAGGAACGTTGTACACAATATCCGATTTTTAGGTATCTTTAATTAACAATGCGAAATTATGAGCAGTAATGCTAAAATTTAAGAGTGCATGAGAGTAATCGGAAGACCTGAGAGCTCAGAACGTAGCCATCGTTTACTATCTCGTAGGCCGTGGTGTAAACATACAGGGTGTTTCAAAATTATGTACAATAAATTTAGTGACATATTCTTCAGGTCAAAAGAAGACGAAAATGTTCTATAGCACTTTGTCTGGAAACGATTTGTTTGCGAGTAATCCAATATCATACAGTAGGGAAGCACGGTAGTTAGCGGACGATATTTTAGCAGTTCCAGCGTTTCGACCCAACATTAGGTTGAGTGGTTTGTTCCATTTAAACCTACTTTAGGGTTGTTCCATTAGTTGTGTACGGTTGTTTCCATTACTGTAGTTTCACTACTGTACATCCACTAGGAATATCAATTTCAGAACGTTTGCGTGCTTTGACATACGCATTACGATTTACGTAAAAAAAAGTCATGTACACGTATTCCAGTACAGAATACACTGACATGCACGTAATGTATGGTCTTGCGGACGGAAATGCTGTGGAAGCAAGAAGATTCTACCAAGAACGCTTTCCGAATAGACGTTTGCCAAATAACCGAACATTTGTATCTGTCGACAGATATTTGAGGGAGCGTGCTTCCTTTGGCCGTCAAACAGGACAAGGGCGGCCTGTAGCACGTTCTCCGGATGAGGAGGATGTGATAATTGACATCATACATGATGAACCACAGACAAGCACCCGTCGTATTTCTTCCATGGTACACATTCCGCACTCATCTGTTTGGCGCATTCTTCACCGTCAGCTTTTACATCCATACCACCTGCAACTGGTTCAGGCACTGAATCCAAAGGACTATCCACACCGACGATTTTGCCAATGGATACAACGTCGTCATGCTGCAGACCCTAGTTGTCTCAGCCAGATACTTTTCACGGACGAAGCAACCTTCACCCGGACAGGAATCGTAAATTCTCACAACCAGCACCATTGGGCAGATGCTAACCCGCATGTTACCAGAGCTCGAGCGCATCAAGAGCGTTTCTCCGTGAACATTTGGTGTGGAATTGTCGGAAATAACTTAACTGGCCCTTGTGTGTTGCCGCCACGATTGACTGGGCGAACGTATCTTTTGTTTCTGCAGAATGCATTGCCAGAATTACTGGAAGATGTTCCTCTTTTGATAAGATCTAACATGTGGTTCATGCATGATGGCGCTCCAGCACATTTCAGCCATGTTGTGCGAGCACACCTTAATGCTGCATACACGAATCGGTGGATAGGTCGAGGTGGACCGGTAGCCTGGTCTGCAAGATCACCCGACCTTAATCCCTTGGACTTTTTTCTGTGGGGTCATGTGAAAACGATCGTCTACAGCACAGAAGTTCCTAACATTATGGATCTGCGACAACGAATTGAAAATGCATGCTAAACCGTTCGTAATGCTGGCGACGAACTCTTCCATGACATCAGACGGTCGCTCATGCAACGAGCCGAAGCGTGCGTGCGAGCTGGTGGCGGGCACTTTGAACAATTCCTGTAATTTGGAGCCACGGGTTTAGTTGGCTGTATCGCGTAAATAAATCGTTTCCAGACAAAGTGCTATAGAACATTTTCGTCTTCTTTTGACCTGAAGAATATGTCACTAAATTTATTGTACATAATTTTGAAACACCCTGTATACGATGGCTACGCTCAGGGGCATGTTATAATGGCGGACGCATTCGAAACTTAAAGATGGCCGCGCCCGTGAAATCGAAAGTAAAAAGGTGGATAAGCCGTTAATCATCCAATATACAGGGTGTTTCTAAATTATCTTCCGTATTTTACATGTTTGTTACTCAAAAAGTATTACAGATTTTAACGTGATGTTTTTTATTCACAAAGAGAAACTCAAAAAGTTTTTTAGCATGCCTTAATAAATTTCAATGTGCCCCCCCCCCCCCCTTTATGGCGTGAAGGACGTTTCCTCGCATGTCCGGGCTAGCATTTCGGGGATGATTTCAGCAATTGTTTCAATTATTCTGTTCTTGAGAGTTTCAGTGTCATCAACGTTGGTCTTGTACACTCTGTCTTTCACATATCCCCAGAAGAAAAAATCCAGAGGGTTCGCATCGGGTGAGCGAGGGGGCCAAGGGATTATGCCAAAATTGAGAAATGCCAAAAGCAAAAATGGAAATTATTCAGTAAAACAGGTCTGTAATATTAAAGGAGGTCATGACAGTGCTTTACTGAAGAGTCGATTTTTGCCCCATCTATTGCATGATTTTGGCTACAGCCCAAGCTTAACAATGTATTTTTATGATTTGGAGGATCCTTTTTAAACTTTGTTTTGAACATTCTGTGAACTGTAATCATTGACTTAAATTCAGCAAGCCATAACACGTATTGAGCTTTTTCTTAAACACTCGCCATTGTTTACTGCGTCTCCCGAAAAATGGAACAACGCGCCAACCATGGTACCACGCGCCAACCGCGTGTTTCATTATCAACTCACGCGAGGCTAAGAAACGTTTTGAGTTTTTCTTTGTGAATAAAAAAAAAATCACGTTAAAATCTGTAATAGTTTTTAAGTAATAAACATGTATAATACGGGAGATAATTTAGATAATTATTAATATACCCTGTATAATAATGGAGTAGACGTGATGTGTCATGTGAAGTCTGCGAGTCAGGCGACTGCCCAAATGGATATAAGACATATTGGAAATAAAAACATCATGGACATAAGACACTTTGAATATAAACACGTTTTTCAAGACCTTTTAAACATGGGAATAATAACCTATAGAAACATAATACTTTGTTGCATGATGCATGGATACATAACAAATCATTTAATGTAAAAATGTCGAAAAAGAAGAATTTTGGATTTAAGACACTTTGGAAATAAGCTCTTCAATTTTAAAATGTTATCACCTCTGCTTTATTGCTTTAACAGTGGATTAACGTTTGGCTTAATTTTTGAGAATGGGTAGAGGCCTCATTTGTATATAATTCTTCTGAAAATTATAAAATATTCTTTTTTCGAAGAATACGGAATTTTTCCAGATAATTTTATGAAAGAGCAGCTTAATACGGCAAAAAAGCCCTAAAATTATTTTGGTTCAAGCCCAGAAAGAGATGTATTTTAAATAGGTAGAAGGTTACTTTGGAAAATAAACGTTTCTCCAATGGAAGCTGAAATTGTGTTGCTACACTATCTTCTCCACAACGTGTCTGAATTTATAGGGAATTTTATAAACAATGTCTATAAAAATACATTTATATTTAATCATTCTATAAACTGAAAGCTGCAAATACGGCACGTTTTGCGGTTTCAGAACCGATCTTCGTTTTCAGATTTATATCGCTTTGTTATATCTGGTAACCATAATTGTCACGAATACGTTGTTCGCTTTCAGAACTATTCACTTAACGGCAGGATTTACGACTGACAGGAGAGAAATAAAAAAAATGTGCATCGGGTAACCAAAATAGGGCGGAGCAATAAATAACGCAACGCTTATGTCGGGAGCACACTTCAATGGTGTTTGCATGACGATGAGCAATAACAGGAGACGGATTATGAATGTCTCCTTCTACCATGGGGAGAGGCTGAGGGAACTGCAGGGGGGGGGGGGGGGGGGGGGGGGGGGGGGGGGGGGGGGGG
>JAHWFO010027470.1:621936-646161 GCA_023313115.1 Rhysida immarginata
CTGTGTACGGCCTGCCTCTACGAAGAAGAAGCTGAAATAATCTGTCATGATACATACGTTAAACTCGTAATGTTAGCTTTCGATTTCTATTCATTATAAAATCATATTACTGTAAGTGTGTTATTGTGAGTAATTTACACATGATAAATAAACGATATCAAGAGTAGATTACAAAGAAATTACAATACTGTGTCTGAATTATGTGTTTTTTGCGATTAAGAATTTAAAGAATTATCAAAAATTTCAGGGTGGTTCAGAAATTATACCAAATTTAAAATTTGGTAATATATTCTATAGAGCGTTTGTGTGTTTGTTTGTATTATATACAAGTTTTATTCTGATCTTGATGAAATTATGCACACTTGATCTTCAAAGCAAAAGGAAGGTCGCTGTCTACCTTAGATTTCGAAAAAATACTAATTTTCGATAATAGTCGATATTCATAATAATAGCATGGCATATTAATAAAAGTTATCTCATGAACAACAATGCCAGGCAAAGTTTGTACAACAATAGGCTCGTCGTGTTTGTATCAACAATGGTATCCACACATGTTCACAGACAATATCTATGTAATGACCAACAATGGAAGGCAAAGGTTGTGCAATATACAAAAAGTTCATTAAGGCATGTACTGAAGATTCCATCCCACCTCTGCGAATTATAAAACAAAATGAATTTGTAACAATGCATAGAATTCCTATTGTTCGGGCTTTTATTGGAATTGATAGTTCCTAGAGCTTAATATTTTCTTGAAAATCTTTAAAAATGAGCAGTAACTGGAGATAATGGAGAGTTAGCAGACTATTAAGAAACTAAACAAGTGGCGAATAACCCCAGTGGTCATCGACTTTTCCCAGGCGCCCTCGATGATGCAAGCGTGTCAGCAGAAGAAACGGCGACCGCTAGACCACACAAAGTGATGACTGGCCAAGTTTTGCTTCAAGATATCTAGAGCAGAGTGCGAATTGCAACAACAGATTATCAAGTAGTGAATAACCCCATTCAGTTTGTTGGAATCACCGAGCATACAGATACAAACGATCATGTGCATCCACTACCACCCAAGTAGAGAGTTGTTTGGTCGAAGTTATTGTTGCCATATATTTCCACAGTATGCCATATGTGGTGAGTGAGCAAAAAATGAATATAGCAGACGATATACAGAGGTTGAGTCAAAAGTAGTGGCTGACTCGGGAGGGGGGTTTAGAGTTTGACGAATTCTGAGTGAAGACCATTTACCACAAGGGTATATCGCAGTTTATTAAGAGAAGTGGGAAGAAACGTCAGTACGAATTTGAATGCCATAGACATTGTGCCATCTGCGTTAGCCAGTGTAACAATATGGCAGATAAATTGGTGATACGCGGGCTCCTTCGTCACTATTGGAAAAAGGGGGCCAGTGCGCGAGCATCAGCCGCCGAAATTTGCAGGATGGAAGTTCAGGGTGTGACCAATGAACGGACAGCACGACGGTGGTTCTTCCACTTTTCGTCTGGAGACATGGGCCTGGAAGATGCGCTAAGGAGCGAAGACCCAAAGAAGTGGATGACGCAGCCCTACGGCAACAAGTGGAAGCCAACCCAGGCAGCACTGCTCGTGGACTGGCTGCGGACTTCGGGACATCACATTCGAGTGTGGTTCGACATCTGCATACCATGTGAAAGGTCAACAGGAGCTGCCGAGCTGTACCCCACGAGCTGACGTCTGCGCAAGCACAACAAGGGGTGAAAGTGTGCCGTCAACTGCTGGAAAAAATCGAGGTTCTGCCACATCTAGCATACAGCCCCGCCCTGGCACCTTCCGACTACCATCTCTTCCGGTCCATGACGCACTTCCTGCGTGGACGGCGCTTCGCCAATGTCAGTGAAGTTGAAGACGCCGTGCGTAACTTTTTCGCCCAGAAACCGGAGGAGTGGTTTCGCGAGGGCATCCGCCAACTGGCTGATCGTTGGATGAAGACCTTCGAGCATGATGGACTCTACTTTGAAAATTAGCAGATGAGTGGTTCCTGTCTGGTGCCCATTTAAAAGTTTGCGCAGTGATCGGCCACTACTTTTGACTCAACCTCCGTAGATAGAGCAATGTTATCAGGGAAACAAAGGAGATACACGTGTCTCCCTTGAGTTCCCTAAAGTGGGTTTCACTCGATAGAGTGGCGATATAAGGAATTCGAATCGAGCAGTTGACTGCCGCGCGTCGTCCGCAGAGCAGGCGGATGAAGTTCAGCGTGTTGAACCTGGGCGGCAGTCAACCATTCAGAAAAACTGAATTACATGTAAATCCTGGGAAGGCAAAAGTACGTACTACTCACAGGCATACGAGAGTGAGTCAAATGAAAACCGCAAAATTGTAATTAAAATTCCAAATTTCGCCCTACAGTGTTGTAATTCTGCAGATCCGTTAAAAATGAGTTGTACAAATATCCGGTAGGTGGCAGGAAAGTAGAGACAAGCAAACAACGTCACAGCAGCAATTTAAAGATGGCCGCCCCACTTCAAACATGCACCAAAGAAGTTTATGAATGGTGATGCATGTTTGTAACAGTGGCAAGTTTATGAATGGAGTGTGAAGTTCACAAATGGTGTGACAGCCTATCAGATGCCCCTCGCCCGGATCAGGCACAACGACTTATGACGCCAGAGAATATTTTAACAGTTGAAGCCTTAGTGTTGGAAAATTGCCGAATAACGATTGATGAAATTGCAGAATTGTTGGACATTAGTCATGGTTCAGCCCACCACATCATTTCAATAGGGTTCACGCCTTCACTACTCAAAAATCCGATAACTGAACGCTGTTCTTCTTTGGTGCATGTTTGAAGTGGGACGGCCATCTTTAAAGTGCTGCTGTGAAGTTGGTTCCTTGTCTCTATTTTCCTGCCACCTACCGGATATTTCTACAAATCATTTTTAACGGATCGGTAGAATTACAATTTTTGCTTTGATAAAGGATAGTCTCTATCCGAAACGTCAGCTTTTTATTTGATTTTATATTTCTAGTTTTATTTTGATTTTACTTATTATTTATTAATTATTTTGTTAATTGTTAATTATTATTTTATTTTTCATTTTTATTTAATAACTATTAGTTATTGTATTCCAGGATTTTTGTGTCTCGTCCTTTTCTTTTATAATATCCGTTCAAAAACTATTACAGATTTTAACGTGATTTTTTTTATTCACAAAGAAAAACTCAAAAAGTTTCTTAGCATGCCTTAAATTTCAATAATAAAAAATTACTTGAATATTTACCTAAAATAAACCATTTTAATCTATACTTGAAAGAAATTGGAGAAGAATGCTCATTTTGTCCACACCTACTAATATATCCAAGGAAATTCTCTAAAACATCCTGCTGTAAACGTCTTGTTAATATGTACGTAACATCATATTTATCTTGCAAATGATTGAATAAATCTAATAATGATTTATTGCACAAGATATTACCTTTGAAATTACTGTATTGAATTAATCTAGAAATTCCGTTTGTTGATCTAAACACTCCCCAAATCCAGCTTGATAAATGGTAAATCTATATGTCATGCTTTGAAATAAATAGGTCACACCAATTATTGAACATCGGCAGGACATCTGACATTACAGAGGTTGATTCATCGTTATTTCACAGACTTTCAGGGGCTATCCTAATTCAGAAGACTTTTTTTTCCATGATCGACGATGCTCGATTTGAAAGCCCTGTCTTTGCACTATAGCTCGGCACCGGAGTTTCCACTGTAGAGGCTTGATTGCAGAGTACTGTCGGGTATTCCTGACCACACATTCTTTACTGCTTTCCATAAGCCGTCCATGGTTCGAGGTCGCCTGTCACAAAGTCCCCGTTTCAAAACACCAAAACCGCAGAAATCCATTGGCATCGGGTGACTTGACGGGTATGTCCGTAAATGGTATAGCGCGAATTCCGGTTTCCTGCTTCATTCAGGTCATGTAGGCAACCGTTGACATAGCCATTGACGCTTTGTCTTAGTGGATCCACACACGCCTAGCCTCTGTACCATAGAGAGTTGGGATTTCCTGGCGGTAAATGGCTTCTAAGATGTTAGCTTGATAGTATGCCCCATTAATTTTCACGTTCTTTTTAACCCTTCGAATCCGTAACTTGCCTTTGTAACAGTATCCGGCGACTGTCATAAAACCTCGTGGAAAACTTTAACGATATTGACGGACCCAATCATAACGTCATTTTCCATCCTTAAGATGATAAAATATTGCACGAGATTTGTTTGTATCGCACAGGTAGACCCATGCTTCATCCAAAGTAACAACAAACCGCCATTTATCACCTGCTAAATAACGTTCGTAGAGCTTCCTGCAGTTGGTCTTTCTCTCGACCACATGACACGGATGCAACCTATGAACTTTTGGCTTCAGATGCTTTACAAGCAGCATATCCTGGGAGATTATGCAACTTACTGTTGCCTGGGAAACTCTTGCATGTCGTGCTATTGCCCTCTGTGTTGCAGGAGTGATCCTTCACCTTCTTCACCACCTCTTTAGCGCGCTTACCCCCTGGTCCCCCTCTTTCCTCCGAGCTTCCTTACCTGCACCTCCTGCTCCCACTCGTGCTCTCTTTAATGCATATCGGATAGCACTTGCAGCCACTACACAACCGAGTTCCCTGCACTTTTTTTCGATTATACTTGACGAGTAACCTGCCGTGGAAAGCCCAAATATGAACCCTTCCCAACAAGCGTCAATTTTCGGAGGCATACTTAGTCGCTGAAAATTTGAAACAACAGCGAATAAGCCATCCCCCGATGACATAATACAAAAGTAGTGGCCGACTCGGGAGGGGGGAGGGATTAGAGTTTGACGAATTCTCGGCGAAGACCATTTATCACTAGGGTATATCGCAGTTTATTAAGAAAAAAGAGTGGGAAGAAACGTCAGTACGAATTTGAATTTGTACCACCTGCGTCAGCCAGTGTAAAAATATGGCAGAAAAATTGGTGATACGCGGGCTCCTTCGTCACTATTAGAAAAAGGGGACCAGTGCACGAGCAGCAGCCGCCGAAATTTGCAGGATGGAAGGTCAGGGTGTGACCAATGAACGGACAACACGACGGTGGTTCTCCCGCTTTTCGTCTGGAGACATGGGCCTGGAAGATGCGCCAAAGAGCGGAAGACCCAAAGAAGTGGATGAAGCAGCCCTACGGCAACAAGTGGAAGCCAAGTCAGGTAGCATCACCCGTGGACTAGCGGCGGACATCGGGACATCACAATCGAGTGTGGTTCGCTATGGGAAAGGTCAACAGGAGCTGCCGAGTTGTGCCCCACGAGCTGACGCCCGCACAACGGGTGAAGGTGTGGCTGGAAAAAAATCGAGGTTCTGCCACATCCAGCATACAGCTCCTTCCGACTACCATCTTCCGGCTACCATCTCTTCCGGTCCATGGCGCAGTTCCTGCGTGGACGGCGCTTCGCCAATGTCAGTGAGGTTGAAGACGCCGTGCGTGACTTTTTCGCCCAGAAACCGGAGGAGTGGTTTCGCGAGGGCATCCGCCAACTGGCTGATCGTTGGATGAAGACCAACGAGCATGATGGACTCTACTTTGAAGATTAGCAATGAGTGGCTCCTGTCTGGTGCCCATTTAAAAGTTTGCGCGGTGATCTGCCACTACTTTTGACTCAACCTCTGTATTTATTTATAACCCATCTAGTCTCGATTTTAGCTTTCACCGGTGTCCCAGGAAACAAGATACAAAGCTGTGAATGCATAATGAACCAACCTCTGTACAACAGCACTTCCATTTTTGATGTAGCCTTTAGAAAAACGTTTCTTTAGTGATTTTGCAACAGTTTCAGAAAACAGCCGTACAACCCGCTTTAATTTTTTGTCTTAAAAGTACCTTTAACAGTCAATGAAAATGTGTAAGCTTATATGTAATGGTAACATCCTTTTGAGAAATATTAACCAGTTCTTCTCAGCATGATTATCTCATAAATCATTATGTAAATGAAAACCATGATCTAATAAATTGTTTGTAGCCAATTTTAGTAAAAGGAAAAAAGTATATTTTCTTCTCTGAATTACAAGGACGTTCAATATGATTCAGCTGACCACAGGCAATGCCGAAATTTAAAGATTTCAATTAACCTCTGTTTCCTCCTCCCAGGTCACAAGTGATAGCAATAACAGTATAACCAATGTTGTTTAAATTTGTGACAATATCTTTCAATATCTCTAATTTTCATCGTATAATCAAAATCATAAAATATTGGCTGCTTCCGACTGCCACCAAAACCTCCAGCCATCACCATCTTTGTTAATATCAACATGGTTTGAAACGTACATTTCATCAAAACAAAAGTACACCAACCTCTCTTACTAATAAGATTTATTGCCTTTGTTTTCATCAACAGCAACACATCTTGTAACATACCACGACTTATAATAAGTTTAGCTCCCCATTTTCGTAGCACTGAAATGCAAGGTAGTAGAAAACTGCAATTTTGACGAAGATACTTGTAACCAAACACGCATTTTGGTAGTATTTTATATTACGTTTACAAATATTATTTGAATAACTAACAATTACCTGTATGCTTTTGCACTAACACTAAAAAGAGAAATTGCTGAAGCTATGTCTTTAGCTGACGGTGTTAGACAATCATAATCATGTTAATTTGTGTTTGAGAATTTTTTTTTCCTAAACAATTCCTATACTTTGCCGACTTTTTATTTTTATTGTTGTTTTCTCTTTCTAATTCCTTAATTCGTTTTTGCATGTCTTCAATTTGCGTTTGCTCTTTCTGTTTTTATCTTTTCATGTCTTCTTTCAATTTTTGCCAATCCGTCGATAATTTGAGCAAAGTGAGCCATTTGTGGATGATTCAGCAGTGTCCATAACTTCGTCTTCAAATGCAGTAGAAACAGAAGGTGCATTAGAATGCTTATGGGGAATTAATTAAATTAAATACGAAAAAAAAAATCCAAATAATTTAAAGTGCAACTTAGATGAATTACTCTTCTAAAATTCTGTTGACAATAGCGCGTGGTTGTCTTCTCTGGTCTCTTTTAGCATGGCCAGTATGATTGCTCTCTTCTTTTTGAGAATGTCTTGGTAAATTTTAAGTTGGTTCAGCATCACTATTTAATCGCCTACAATATCGTTCTCGAAAAATTTGTAGTCCTCCTTCTTCTGCTACGGCTCCTTGGTAATCTTCAGGGCGAAAATACTTATCGCAAATGAACACTTCAACTGTAACGTTCCACTTTTTCTTCCGCCGTAATGCCTTTTATTTAGGAATTTTTTTTTCCGATGTGGAAAGTGATTTTTTGATTGCACGAAATGATAGGTATTTGCACATGAATTTAGTCTTACTAATTAGTCGTGCCTTTGCTTAAGGTTGTAGAAAATAAGACCGAGCACGCACTCTAGAGAGTGTCAACAATCCTAGCTTACTATATTGTTATTGTTACTTGTAGCATCATTGTTGTAAAAAGAATGAATAAAGTAAGTTGTAGCTTATCATTCTTCGATGTCTCTCTCTTTTTTTCAAGTTTTAACTAATTGAACAACAATTTCCAACAATTTGATGCCGAAACCCGGGAAGGAAAGCTGAGTGGCAAATAATTATTAAGAAATTCGGCAAGCGAGAAAGCGAACCACGTCGGCAGCTGAACAATGACGACGGAGATTCAATTGCGTAAGAAACTAACCGTTCTACGACAAGGCCTAACTAAGACCCAGATTCACAAAAAATGTCGCTATTAAGGATGTCGGTAAATTTTGCAGTTTTACGATTTGTCTTAAATGCAATTCACAATACGCGTCGTTAGCCGTCTTCAACATACAGACGAGAAAATAGTAATCTGATGTCGAGAGTACGGAAATGACGTCTTTGTTTGCTTGAAAACAGCCAACGATGGCTAAGGTCAAAAACCCTCACCGGTGAGAAAATGATGACGTAATTTCTCACTGGGCTAACCGTCTTTTTCCCGGTGAGGACGGTGAGACTAACCGGTTAGGCATAGAAGCACTAACTCGCGTTTTTGACCGCGTTAAAATGACGTCACAGTTTTCTCACTGGGATTTCTGACCGACCAAGCGCTAACTCTTCTCACCGGTGAGAGTTTTTGACCTTAGCCGATATGAAATGAGTAGGCGCATTCGGCGGCACTCAGATCTGGCTCAGATCTGAGAGAACTGTCACGTGGTATCTGACTGCTTTTCTGAGCGTCTGAGTGACTGTTGCCGAACGCGCTTTTATCTCAGAAAGAAATGGCTTTACCGACTTTACAAATATTGAGAAGAAACGGCGGTTTTACTAATTTTAGTGTACATGAAATAAAAATCTGCATCAAATGAACAACTCAGCATGATTAATATTCGATCGCGAGAAGAGTATACCATAAGGCCAGGGAGGAAAGGGTACACTGGGCATCGCCATGATTTGGCTCTCGTAGCTTTTTTGATAGCTTCGCATCGCAGTGGACGCCGCCATATTCAATCTGAGCACTCAGAAAAAGAAAAGCTTGCTGAGCGTCTGAGCTCAGAATCTGCCAGATTCGTTGCGTGCCGAACACGTTTTCTTCTCAGGCGGAAGTAACAAAGTGCTTCCCGAACGCTGTTCTCTCAGGTGGATTTTTTATTTTCTGCGTCTTAGAATGTTTTTCTCATGTAAAAATCCTGGTCTTTCATATCGTGATTGGTTGATTAGATGTATCCAACGTTGTTATCGTCGTTTCAGTGATACCAGAATGATTGTTTACAGGTATTTATGAAATTATATACCGCATTTATTAAAAACCTTCTAAAAAATTTGGGAGATCGCATAAGAAATTTCAGACTACAAGCACGATGTTGGTGGGGGGGGGGGGGGGGGGAGTGCTTTCTCAGCTGGCGACAAAGCTTTGGCTGGCGATGTTCAGACTACCATAGTAATGGCGCCTGCACTGTAATAACAAGGTTGTTAAAGAGAAGGTGGCCTCTATCGGGGTGATCGATGGTCATTGGCTGTTGACGTGTGACGTCAGCTGGAAGGTTTGGAGCAGACGAACGCATAGAAAACTATAGGGAATAGCGCGGTGATCTTTATTTTCCAGCCTATTTCTACTATTTATCACCAATATAAATGAAAAAAAACGTGCCAAGGTTTTATATAAATATTTTATTGGAATAATATGTGTTTAAAATTCAGAGATTGCAAATAAAAGATCTATTTATATACATTTAACACTGAAATACAACAGCAAATACTGCATCAGCGAGGCCACCTCGTCAAAGCAATTCTTCAACAATTAACCTGTTACAGTATTCAATCATTTAGCATTAAGTGCTAGTACACCATTAAAACATCTGCCACTGCTTGTATGGTTGAAAATCAGCCGATTATTGTAATCAAAACTTCGGTTAATGTTATCAAATGTTTCCCAAAGTGAGGCTTCTGGGCATGGGTAATGACCTAGAAATTCCGTAGAAATACGGCGAGTTGTTAAATTCAACAGTTCTTCAGCTCTGCAGCATCAAAAATAATACTACCAGTGCGGTATTAAAACCATGCTGTTGTTGGCTCTGCTGCAAAGAAGTCATCTGTGCAAGCTGTTATCCATTGAGGTCTATTACTAAACAGGAAAACGATCCTACGTCATGTAGCCGTTTTTTGTTAATCAACGCGTTTTCTCATTATTAAACATCTCGATAAAAAATCTTTTCAAAATCATTAATACACCTTTTACAACCTTCTTAGCCGCGTCAGTAACTAATTGTAACGAAAATTGCATATTTTCTTACACAAAATCGTCTTTATTTATGAACGCCGCCATTTGTATGAAATCTCATGCAACAGAACCAACACCTCCTAAAGAGAAAGCCTTTGCACGGAAATCGGTGATGTAACAATGTATGATGTTTCCGTGCAGAGGCTTTCTCTTTAGGAGGTGTTGACAGAACAAGGAACGAAACGAATAAACGTCGCTTCCAGGTTGACTAAGTACCAGGTCTGTGAATTCGTTCGCTGAGCCGGACGAACTGGAAGAAAATCGGAAAAATATTTCTAACCCAACAGTATGTAGCGAAATGCGAAAAGTGCTCAATGTTTTGCAACAAGGAGATCATCACTTCTCGCAAGACTTTAAAATGGCTTTATATTTATGAGATCTGTATTAATGACCTCCTTAGGAGCAAAACCAGGCAATTGAGAATAGATGATTTTCTCTAATTCCTGTACTGTAACGATATGTACGTACTTATTTCCTCTATTTTTTTTTACTCTCCTCGTACTGCTGTGTAACATCGAAATAAAGCATTATTTAGACTGTACGCAATAAAAAGTCTCATTTTTTTAATCTTCGGTTATTATAATCACTCGGTTATTGTAATCAAATAGACTTGGGACCAAAGTGATTACAATAAGCGGCGACTATTGTATATCGTTGTTTTACTCCAGCAGTAGAAGGGGTTTTGATAAGAGCGAGACTCTTTGATGTTAAGCTAGCTGGTTCTCATCCTCGAGCACAAAAACGAGCTGGTCTTGCCATCTAATAGTGTTTGTTAGCATCATTCAAAAACGAATCTTTCAGGACGTTTTAAAAATAAGAATTATTTTTCTGATAGCACGTTCACTTTGAATAAGGTTTAAAAATTAACGGAACTCTTGAAAATTAATATATCCTTACCAATATTTAAAATTTATTACAATCTCTGTACAGAAGTGCGTCACGTGAGAATAACAAAGTTCTAACTGTCAAAATGAAGATTTTCGTTATTTCTGTTTCATTTGATTCTAGAAGTTCCGATAATATTATCATGCAAAGGTTAGTGAAAATTCGCTAATGGTGCTGACAACTGACGTCGAAAAGCAAGGTTCTATCTTAAATTGAAATGTTAATTTATGATCTTCTATAATAGCAATAATAAGCACTCGTCCTTATAGGCACTCTAGACCTAACTAGGGTGCCTGGGTAAGTGCGGAGAAGGGTGGTGACAATATTATATTTAATGGACAATATTACAAAATGGTAAATGGCACTCCTATGGGTAACAGCGTTAGTCCATTTTTGGCTAACCTCTACATCAGAAAATTGGAGAACATAGCTCTGAAATAGTTCCCGGACATACACAAAGTAACGATATCAATGATTTCTTATCTTCTCTCAATAAGCTTTGTCCGCTTATAAAATTTACTTTGGAGGAAGAAGAGGACAATAAGTTGGAATTCTTAGATTTACTCGTCATCTTTCTTTCTCTAAAGTCTGATGTGGTACACGAGGCGGAATTAACAACAATTGTTCACTCTGCTTAATATGCCTGACCAACACCTCTTAGACAGAAGGCCTGATAACGTAAGCATCATACATTGTTACAACATCTTTAGTCGACCATTGTTAATCCTATTTCTACCAATAATAAGTCCTACATTTGATCGACTACGAGGCTAACGAGAAATACAGGCCCCGGCACTGAAAAATCACCTGACCAAGATAGGTCTATTAACAATCCAACCTTCATTGTTTCCAACAAAGGAAAAAACACTGATCGTTAAAATACAAGACGGAAACAATGAAAATTACCTTTTTAATAGATCCAATGACGTATATTAAAGATAGACTCCGAATCCTATTGTTAACAGCGGCAAAAAGTGAAGCAAATTGAGCCATGACAGTTTTGGGCAGGAGTGAGCCGTGGAGTAATTAGCCATCTGGCTGCTTCGTTTTTGAAGATTTTGGGCCCGAGGAATAATTAATTCAAAACCATTCCTCAAAGTTGTTCTGCGTACAACTGTACAAACAGACACGAAAAAGGACCAGGAATCATTTTCCACAAAAATAAATCAAAAATACGTAACTAAAATGAAAATACATAACTGAAAGACGAACGAAACGAAATTGAAATTGAAACCATGATCGAAAATTATTTCTAAAATATAATAAAATACTTCAAATACAAAGTAAACGAAAAGATAAACTTATCACTCCGTGATCGGCGTGTGAAAGAATTATTAATCAGCTACTCTCGTGTTTAACCATGTGTTTTGCATCATCTTCACTCACTTTCGGCCATGACAGTTCTGGGCATGGAGCTTCCCAATTTGCTTTAAGTTACAATAGGATTCGGAGTCTATCTTTAATATATGTCATTGAATAGAACTATCTTGATCAGGTGACTTTTCAGTGCCGGAGCTTGTCTTTCTCGTTAGCCTCGGATCGACTAATGATGATGTAACAATGTATGACGTTTTCGTTATCAGGCCTTCTGTCTAATGGCGAATTCGGCTGACTGCTCCTAGAGTGCAAAGGGATTGTTTGAGTCACGTGATCAATCTGGCCGAGAGTAGCAACAAAGCTTGGAGCAGACGAACATTGTTTTATCAGTGCTCCAAACTCGTCTAGAGGCAACGCACTCTGCTAGCAACACTATTTTTATTCAAGACAGCAATATAAATTAATTATTAAATTAAATAGTTTAAGTAAAAAGAATATATTATAATAAATAGTAATGGGGATATTTTTCCTTTATAGATTAATAGAAAAGATAAAATAAATAAAATTAATTTAAATTAAATAAAAAACATAAGGCCAATATTATATGAGATGGTTGAGCTTAAGGTCCTGATGGATTTGAAGAAATTTAGGAGAAATACTTCAATATATATATATATATATAATTTAAGTTAAATTTATTTTAATTTATTTTATTTTATGTTTTCTATTAATTTATAAAGGAAAAATATCCATATAATTATTTATTATAATTATTAAATTACTGTTAATGTGTTGTACAAATCAGTTGAAAAATTGTTTTTATTCACGGAGTGTAAATTTTTAACGAATGCAGTGTTAAAAATGGAATCATGGATAAAATGATGAATGCAGTTTAACGAATCATGGATAAAATGATGAATACTATATATTTGGATAGGGAAAGTATATTTGCATTTTTATTAGCTTTTATTCCAAGGATATTCATCTATTTATTATGTGGAATATTCATAATAATGCATAGAGTACGAGGTCTAATTATAACGCAAAAATCTTCATCCGGATATGTATCGATAAAATTAACAAAATTCTCAATTTTTGGAATTTTTTTCGTCCTTTGCGAATGTTTTGCCATTAATAAAGCCAAAACTTCGTCTTCTTCATCGGAAGAACTGTCAGATAAAGAACTATCCAGTAATTGTAAAAGAATTTCGTCTATTTCAGTCTCTGAGGTAGCCATTTTGATTTTCCAGGCGACGCAAGCAGACGAGCAGAGAGCAACACTGCTCCACCGATTTTGGAAGAGCGCGAAGGAGTGCTCCTTGGCGCAAGGAGCAATACCAGCCCAAGGTCTATAAAAGAAGGTCAGGACACGATCCCACAATACTCTGCGCCAGCGGCCATTTTGGTTCTAAAGTATATTGAAGGCACACACATTACATATTTTTGCAGAGGATTTTAATAAAAAAAAAAAAAAAAAAAAAAGTGTATGCAAAAACAATGTATGGAAGTAAGAATTCCTTCATGAGAACCTCTGCAGATACCTATAGGAAAATTTAATTCTAATTTCACTAGCTCTTCAGTGTTCCCAATTTTATTTTATTTATATAATTAATTGTAAAAATTTCTGTTTATATTATTTATTTTGAAATTTTCTGTTTATATTATTTATTTTGAAATGTTCAGTTTTTAGTAGTTATTGTAAAATTTTCAGTTTATATTATTTTTTGAAATTTTCTGTTTATATTATTTATTATAAAGTTTTCTGTTTATAATATTTATTTTGAAATTTTTAGTTTATATAATTTATTATGAAATTATCAGTTTGTTATTTTTTTGAAATTTTCTGTTTATATCATTTATTATAAAATTTTCTATTTATATTATTGTAAATTTTCTGTTTATACTAATTATTGCAAAATTGATTTTTTTATGTAATTTATTTGAAAATTTTCTGTTAATATTATTTTTTGTAAAATTGATTTTTGTATAATTTATATGAAAATTTTTGTAATATAAAATGAAAATTTGATCTGAGACCTGATTAAAACTACTTTTAAAAGTTTCCGTTTATTTAATTAAATATTTTTTGTTCGAAAATCGCCTATATTTAACATGAAAATTGTGTAGAAAACGCCACGTTTAGAACCAAAATGGCGGCTCCATTTTCGTGTCCTGACCTTCTTTTATAGATCTTGTACCAGCCGAACGCTGTGGGAGCCGCTCTGCGAGAGCAAGAGCAACCAGCCGAACAATTATTAGAGCTCCAGAGCGCGTCTGGAGCACGCCAGAGCAGCCAGCCGAATTCGCCATAAGTGGTGTTGGCCTAGCGTGTCATTGCAGAAGCGGAGCTGACAACACTTGTTCAACACTTGACAACATGCCTCGGGTAAACAAAGCAGACTTTTAGATTTCAGTTCAGATTGTGTTTCAAACAAAGAAAAATATTCTCCAATGATCCTAATACTTATATTTATAATGTAAGATAATTAGCATGTATCTATTTGTACGCTGGGGCTTGGCTGTTAGCTACCAGCGGGGTCACAGGTGGCGGATAGTGGACGGCCTCCAGATATGGAGGTTAGCTGCGAATAACCAATAAGCAGTCCCCGACCAAACAGCCGACGGAGGTGGAGGTGGCAGCGGGGTCTCCTGTGGCGGGGAGCCCTCAATAAAAAGCTGCAAACGCCAGTGAAACCACCGTGTAATGGCGAGTAAGCGCCGCCATTACAAAAGCGTTGCCCCCTGTGCCAACACGGGAGATGACAACGGGTCCTAAGGAGAAGGAGAGAAGCAACTCCGACAGCGGAGGAGGCGGAGGATCCTCAAACGTGAAGGTGATACTCAAGGGGGAAGAGGAGTGAGAGTCCTCTTCATGGGTGTGGTCAGGGTTGGCTTCTAACGTTGGATGGCAACGACGGGTGTACTGCGAAATGGGTAGGTGGCACTCTTAGCCGTAGTGAAGGCAGGCTACCTAGGGAATGGATGCCCCAAATACAAAATCCCCCTCCTTGGGTAAAGGTTGGGCGTACTACCCTACCCCAGAAAAACAACATAGTTACGAATGCTTCATACGTACCTCGGAAAACATCGGAGAGACTTGATGGAAAACGACATACGCCTTCCAAACGGATACACAACAGGAAATTCAATTTAAATTTGGCCACATGGAATGTGAGGACGATGCTCATTCCAGGCAGAATACAAGAAATTGCGAATGAAATGGTAAAATTCGGTATTGATATTATTGCTGTGCAAGAAATAAGATGGAGAGGAGATGGTGAAATTAGATAAAAAGATTTTTCTTTTTTTTATAGTGGGAACCCACAGAAATCAGGACAAGCAGGTACAGGTTTTTTCGTAAGTAAGAAAATAATAAACAAAATAATTGGTTTTGAACCTGTATCTGATAGACTTTGTATTTATATTTCATTTTATTAAGTAACTAGTAATAAAGCCCGTCATATGACGGTGCCAGAATAGGTGAATCTGTAAATCGATTTAATTATAAAATTTCGTCTATGATAACTGACAGAAACGCCAATAGTAAATCAGTCGCTGTCAATATGAAAGCGAGGCTGAAAATGTTTTCTTACTTACAAGGGAATCCCTCGAACATGTATGTCACAGATTTCCACCAAATTGAAATATGTTACTCAATTGAAGCTACAATAGATGCTTGCAAAATAAGAGAGTGCGAAATTTTGTTTCTTTCAAAATAAACCAAGAAAACGAAAAAATTTGAGCACACATATTCATACAAGGACTCCATTGTTAAAGCGGTGTATGTGTATTGATTCGCTTAACGGAACTTCTTTCTTCCACTACTCACAGCAATAACCACGAATCCACTTCAGATGAAATAGACAGCAGCAGACGGCAATTGAATGGCTTCTCAAGTTTCTAAACAAACTTAGTTTTTAAAAATAGATTTTTACAATTAGCTAATTGCCTTTCAGTAAAAAATGTCTATAGTAATTAATAACCATTTCTTTAATTTATTATTTCATTTTATTAAGTAATTCGGTAATCAAACACGGGGCTGGCTTCATGTGCACCGTCGAGTTGCGTGTTGCGTTGCGTTGGTGAAGGGGTATACAGGGTGAATACAAAAGTCTGAACCCCCCATTTATTTTTTGAACCGAAGCAGATATGTCAATTTTGATGAATCCAATGAATAGGAAGTTGTGGGTGGCCTATCCCATGGTGCACTTTTCATCATCCCAAATATGCAAATTAGGACACATTCAAAATTTATCTTAAAAACCGTAAGGGATAGAGAAAAAAACCCAATTACAAACTTGTTCAGCATAAAAAAACAAACAAAACAAAAAAAAATCATCCAAATCGGACCAACCAATCACCCACAATCACGGCACCATGTTGACCATTTCTGGAACAGTGTAGTTTGCCTTCCTGGAATTGTTCTGTCTTCTGTGTGCTGAAACATGCCTTTTATTTGCTTTTCCGCATGAAAGTGAATGTGAGTATGGTAATTTATGTTAATTTTTTGATTTGCATGCTTTACATGGTGGAAATATCAACATTCATTTTTCCTTGTGCAGTGTGACTGTTTGTAAGCTACAAACAGTTCACCACGTGATTGTGTCTAAAGCACAGCGTTTAAGGTGGATTGGACACGTAGAGAGAATGGCTGACGAGCGAATACCTAGAAGAATCCTTAGGTCTACCATGACGAGGAGACGATTACCAGGTAGACCACGTAACCGTTGGAAGGACGAAGGTGAAGCAGATATGAGAATCTTGAATGTTAAAGGGTTGGAAGAAAGCGGTATTGGACCGAGAAAAGTGGAGGGACATTGTGAAGCAGGCCAAAGCTCACCCCGAGCTGTAATGTCAGAAAAAGAAGAATCTATTTGTACATTAACATTGACGTATATTTCCAAGGTAAATGAAGTGATGCTCAAATGTAGAATACACTACAATACACTACACAGCATTTTTGTTTTGTGAATAAGATTAAAGTAAGGCTAATCTAATGGTCATATCATCAAAGCCTTTGTGGCTCTACCAATTCTTTTTTGTTTATAACTCGACAGAATTGGATATACCGGTGCATGAGTTTCTTTTGCCTTCGAACTTTTAACGTATACGTTTCTTATTCTAAAACATAAGTTTCACAGGAATGGCTAAAATATGGTCAGCGAACCTAGATACTGCAAAGTTTCCGTTTCTGATATACCTCAAATGTTCGCCTACTCTCGTCTTAACTGCTCTTCGCGATTGACTGTAGTAGACTGCGTCACATTTGGCGCACAAGATGATGAAGGATGTATGTGGCCGTTCCACAGGAGACATTCAAATGTGGATAATACAGAACGATTCCAGAGGATATAATTTACCAACTGTCAATGAGGTATCGGCAGCGTTTGAAGCTGACGTTGGAGAACCAACCACCATTTGAGCGAGATATATGCGTCTATCCAAGCACGGGGAACAACTGACAACAAATGTCGATTTTGAGTCCGAACTGTGTTCCAATGACTTACCCGTTGCTGTTTCCTCATGGAGAAGAAGGCTGGAAGATGAAATTTAGGAGCACTGAAGTCAGCATGTTAGCCTTCTACTCATACAAATTGTACGAAAGCCCAGGACTGTTTAATCCGATGTTGCACGCGGGGAAACTTACTCAGCAGTATATTGTGGATGCCTTTTAAAAATTGGAGACCGGCTACAATGGTGAAAGAAAATCAGAAGACTTTGAGAGTGGAGGCTTACCACTTGGCTTAATGGATTTCGTTCACAATCAGGCTGATAACTTTAATATGAAGGCAAGAAAGGTCTGTGTTCTACCTACGCCATTTACCGGGAGCAAACGCGCATTGCAGCAAACCTACCAGGATGCAATGGCCATGGTGCCCAAGTTCGGGATACCAGATCTTTTCATCACATTTATATGTACCAAATTGGACTGAAATAACAGAACAACAAAACTTCCATGAATAGACCCAACATCGTCGCGGCAATCTTTGGTTGAATTTGAGGGCATTTGTCGACAACCTGACTAAAAACTCGGTGCTGGGAAGGTGGTGGCATGGATGAACGTTATTGAGTTCCAGAAAAGAGGTAATGAATTAGTTAAGACAAACCAATATAAAATGGAATGATTCTCAAAGGCAATTAGTTGAATGTATTCAATTTTTCCAAAAATACCTATAATCCTCAAAATATAAATATCACAGGCTGTACCTGCTTGCCTTGCCTCTAGTTCGTGGAGTTAAAATTTGAAGTACACAGAAAAAGAAACTTCACCCCGGTGTATATTAAGAAGGACTCTAACCATTGTTCTTCGCATAAATTAGCATCGTTTCACCACCAGGTCAGAAGAGCGTTATTATTTCCTCTTGAGACGACGCGAAAAACAAGGAACTATGGTTATGAAGAGAGTATGGTTGATAGGATAGCAGATGAAATCAGTAAGAGGGAAAGTAGAAGATGAGTATTAAAACATATTAGCCCTAGCTTATAACACTAAATTAAACAAAGGGCTAAAAAGGATTTATAAGGATTTCGATGTCAAATTAGCATTTAGAAGTAAAAGTACCATCAAGACGAAGTTAAATTTAATTAAAGACATGATCTCAATAGTGAAAAGCTCAGGGGTTTAAAAATTTAAATGTGCCACTTGTGGTCGCTTTTATGTGTTTAGCTCTTTTATTCGCAAATGAGTGAGCTTATTTCCTGCGTAAAAATGCAAAATTGAGTATTTCTTCTTTCGCGGATCATATTCTAAGGGAAAACATGATTTTTCTACTATTTTATTTGAAATAATTCATACTTCTAAAGATGTTAAGTTATTATATTTTTTTAGAGTCGATGGAGATTGTAAAACACAAAGCAACCAACCAACTCCTGAATAGCGACGATGACCTATGCCTTCCTGGCTACCAGGGGCGGATTTACGTATAAGCTAAATAAGCTACAGCTTAGGGCTTCACAATCTGTAGGCCTCTTCTGTAGGGCCTCACAATTTTAGTTTAACATGGTAGGGGCCTCACAATTTTAGTTTAACAAGTCTAAATCCGCTCCTGCTGGCTACCCTTAGCTAAATTCATTTTTAAGTAATTCAGCGTGGCCTCTTTTATCCGATAGGAAGGGGTGGTTAGATTTGAAATTGACGTAAATTTGTTTGCTTTATTTTATTTTATGTTGCTTGTTTATAATTAGAGATTGTAATTTACTTAGACTTATAAAAAGCCTAGGTGTAACGTGTAAATGCAGAGTAAAGTAAGGTACGCAGTGGAAATTATGCAAACACGTAAACAGGGTAAGGTTAAATAAATAAAACTTTAATGTAAGCACAAAACAAGATTAAACTAGCATGAAATAATAAAAATAGTCAAGGATAAGACCCAAGAGCTAAAACCTAGCTCAGGATGTAGGGCTATCAGATATAAATTGCAAATCTTAAACGAACATCAACAAAACAAACAAATAAAGTTACAAACTGGTAACGACAGTAAGCATAAAGTCCTACAAAATAAAACAATCACTCCGCTTAAGTTTGCCTAATACATATAACCCGAGTGAGTAACCTTAATTAGCATAATCATACAACAACCAACCGGCTTGGCCGGCCGTTTACAAAGATACACAGTAAACTTTCGTAACGCTACGGTTAAACTAAAACACTCCTTGCCTAACCGTACACCATAAGAAGAATATGAATAACGACTACAATTCTTATTCTCTATAAAATTTTACCAATAACATAAAAATTGTACTCTATATCAAATAGTCTAAAAATAAACGACTAGTTAGATAAATAAGAGTAAAACGTTTATCATATGACTAAATTTACAATTAGCATTTTGTATGGTCTATAACGAGGTTTCTACCTGAGCACAAATCGGATTACACCACAAAGCTCAATATCAAGACTGGAAATAAGCACAAACACAATTTCAGTAAAATTCCTTAAAGGCTTACAATACCAGCCTAATACTATAGAAATAAAGTTCGAACAGTCTTATCAGGCACAAAGAGCAAGTTCGTAAATGCAAAGGTTACACAATCAGATAAAAATGTCAGAGTCCACCACGGCAACTAGCAACAAAACCGAGGCTTTACGAGTCCCGACATTGAAAGAGTCTTAATGGCTTATTACATACAATAATTCGTCTTGGCGGGTAGTACACTGAAAGAGCAAAAATAGAATGGTTACGCAACTGAAGAGAATTACAATAAGCTGGCCAAGGCTCCCACCAAATTCTTAGCCACAAAACACACGGGCACTTGTACATCCAGGCGAGCGTAAAGTTCCGTATTGAACTTTTACGTTTCTCGAACAGCATAAGCAAAACCGTATTGCGACGAGAGGTAGGCGCTCATTCCACCTGGAAAACGCCCTCGTACCGTCGTCCGCCCGTCGAACTCTCGACGGAAGAAGTCGCTCAATACGGGCGACAAAACACGGGGATCACAATTGGTTAATGTAAGAGTACTCACACAAGGTTCCCGACGCGGAGAGCGTTCTTCCCAAAGAACTCCTCTGGGTAATTTCCTTCTGTCTCGTGCAGGCTGGAACACTGCTATCACAGGAAATCCTCCATGACAAAACCGCCGCCTGCGGGGCTTCCCCGTCGAACTCACCTCGTCTCGGCGTATCAAGTTGTCGACCCGGCGTTTCGTTGCCTCCGCCCAGCTGTGGTTCCGCGCGTTCCGGCCTCTTCCTCTCGACGACGAAGAGCCCTTTTTCTTGGGAACTCAAGTCACTCTTTTGGCTTCCTCCCCGTTCCGTCGTCCGGGTCACTCTCCCTTTTTCTCTCCAAACCTCCCGCCAAGAAAGCTTCGATGCTCCGTCACGAAGCCTCCCTGCGGCGTCATTGGTTCTGGCGTGTTGTTGGTTGTGACGTCGATGTATGCGGGGCTCCGCCCCCATCTTTGAACGATAGAAGGTACGCGAGTGGAAAACTCTGCACGCGTCAACGGAACTCGAACCTGGATTCGAATTCCGTGACACTAGGTCTTCTCTTAATAATTACTCACTGAGGAAAGGGAGCTTAGCCCTCGAAATGTACTACATCTGGGTCATTAGAAAATCTTTGTGTGGATTACTGTTTTCTTGCTTTTATTTATTTGTATTAGTGTCCACAGTTTTTGGCTTGTTTCGTTTGTATTAATGTACGAGGGGCGATTGATAAATAAGGTCTCCATGGCTGTAACTTTTTTATTTGGTAACCGATTTTCAAAATTCTTTTTGTATCTTATACTCACATTTGTCCTCTATATGTAATGCACTATTCACTTTTCGACATAGTCCCCATCCCTTTCCACGCATTGCGCCAACGCGTGACTAGTTGGGTGAACCCGTCGGAGAGGAATTCCGGAGTTGTTGTCGACACCAGGATTTGGACCCTCTTCTGGAGTACGATAACGTCCGCCCGCACACGAGCCACCACACACCAGCGGCGTTGCAGCGCCTACAGTTCAAAGATGAAAAATTGCAGTTCAAAAACGAAAGACTTTGCACATTGCGACTTTCACCACTTCCCAAAGAAGAAAGAGCCCCTTAAGGGACATGAGTTGATTCTGACGGCGAGGTAAACGCTGCCATTCAATCCTGGTGTCGACAACAACTCCGGAATTCTGACGGGTTCACCCAACTAGTCACGCGTTGGCGCAATGCTTGGAAAGGAATGGGGACTATGTCGAAAAGTGAATAGTGCATTACATAGAGGACAAATCTGAGTATAAGACACAAAAAGAATTTTGAAAATCGGTTAACAAATAAAGTTACAGCCATGGAGACCTTATTTATCAATCGCCCCTCGTACATTCGTTTTTGTCTATTAGTACGGATGATTATACAATTTATAGTGCAAATTATATGACAGGAAAAATATTTCGCCAATTAGAATCGAATACGCTTATGAATAAAATCCAATCAGAACCGCTTAAAAAAAACTTCTAATAGGGAAGTACCATCAAATATTGTTTCTAACCACCTATTGTTATATCAAAAACTCATTGTTAAGAACATCTTTATTGTAAGCAACATCTTTATTTCAAATTTAAAATAGCACCTTCTATTATTATCATCATCCGGGTATAAAAGACGAAACCGGTGGTTAATTATCTTTTCCAATAAATATTTATTGTAAAGCATCTGTCTTCTTCTTTAAACGATGCAATACAAAGACTTCTCACAACTATATTTAAAAGAAATTCTAATTCAATTGTCAAGGTACGATAAAAGCTATAAAGAACTGCATTAGTTCACATATGCCACCCTATAAAATTATAATTGAAATATAAAACGGATATAAACAATGCTTGAGACCTTAGTAATAAAAAATTTTCGCTTCAAGAAGACACAATATTCATCGTATCTTGATGAAACTTAACGGTAAGTAATTCCCGCATTGAAATAGTCTCCAACAGAAATTTTTTTATTTTCCATTAAATGTCAAAAATCTCCAATGGCATTACTCCAATCCTTAAAAGCCTTCCAATAATTTTCACTAATAAATTTGCTGTCAAACTGCTGAAACTTGAAACAATTTACTTAGAGAATTTAATGGAACTCGAAGAAATAAAAATCCAAAGATATACGAGGTCTGTTTAAAATATAATCGAACTTTTTTATTTTTTTTATTTAATATACAGCTTATTGGTCTTTGTCTCCATCAAAGTACTCCCCTTCTCTATTCACACAGTTGTTCCAGCGGTGTTCCCACTTTACCATTCAGTCCTGGAAAGCTTCTTTTGGAATATCCTTCAATGCCAGTGACGAATTTTTCTTCTTCGGTAAAAAGAAAATAAAATTTTTATCACCATTATTTATCCTAGTTATACAATTAGTTATTCTAAACTTCCCTGAAATAAGAGCAATGAACATAAGATATTTGTCAAGGATTCAAATTTCTTAATTGTGAGTCGCTTCTTCAATGTCTATAATTTGCTACAAAACAGAATTTATCATTATTTGACACTAGATGGCAATCCCGTGCTCTTTAACATTAGATGAACATTAAGATGAATATTATCTTTTTTTATATCTACCCAATTATATGATTTTATCGAAAGATTTATTCTATTTTTAAACTTAACCTGAATTCCAAAATATGACACGAGCTAAAATGATAATTTTTGAGCTAGTCTATCAAATGAAGACACTAAAATCTTATTCACAAAATATTATTTATGAATTTTCTTCGGTATTTTCTGTTGGGTTCTGTACAATTAAAAATGTGACAATAAGCAAAAATTGTTTCAAAAAAATTAAGGGGAACCATTTACAGAGTTGACAATCAAAATACCTGAAATCTCTTGAATTGAATATTTGAAGAGATAGAAAATTTTTATTTTACATTCCGGTACTGGTTATAATAAATTTATAATAAATAATTTTTTATTTTATAATATATTTCAGAGTCAAAATATGTCTTTTTATTTCGAACAATTCATAAACATTTGAGATTAATGCAAAAACAAACATGTTTGTTTTTGTTTTATTTTCAGCTTTCCACAAATATTTTTACTTTATTCTACCTCCTTCAGTCCGAAAAACACATTTTTATAATTACGAGGGTCATTTCTTAAATAATGCACATAATTGTTTGTTTACCTAAATGTTTACAAGAGTTATATTTGAAGGACTGATCGAGCTTCGCGGAGCCTCTCCTTTGAATATCCCCTTTTGAAAAAAGCGTACCTAATCAAATCTCGAAACCTTAGAGTCGATTGATAACGCACGATGATTGAATTACCATTAACGTATCGCAATCAACCTAACCATATTCATATATGGCCTGAAAAAGTAAATGTCACATTTGAAATTAAAACTAGTTTCATGATGAAGCATCCACCAGTGCTTTTCCTGGAATTAGGAGTTTATGAAGTTCTATTCCCTCAGATTTCCTTGAGTTGTAGGGTTCGTCATTTTTCTCTGCATTCATTAATTTTATTAAAATTTTCCTAATGAGAAAGAAGGTGGTCTTGATAGTGAGATTTCAAAAAAATCTGGGCTAAAGGTCGTGGATGCCATGAGGTAGTGTGCAAGGAATGAGAACAAATCGGTCTCTACAACAATGGCTATTTTTTTTTTGGAAATAAATTCCTTGTTGCCTATGACCACGGCCTTCAAGAAACTACCAGGCTTGAACATGACATCAATAGTGTATTGTTGAAGCATTAAGATTGTGACGTTGAAACTTACTTCTTTAATAGCACCATGCGAGGCCAACAAGGACAGACCTGAAAGCAGAAAAGTCACCTGAACATTGGAGAAATAGGCAAGGCTTATTATTGGTAGAAATA